>JAJHUR010140352.1:0-25392 GCA_027495735.1 Lutjanus campechanus | reverse complement strand
CGCGAGGGCCCGTTCAACGCTGCTTGCAGCTTTAATTATTATTATTTTTATTATTATTATTATTATTATTATTATTATTATTATTAAATGGAGACGAGACAACTGTGTTGGTGTCAGATTTAGTTTGTGTAAGAGCAGCATGTTAGCAGTTAGCTCAGCAGCCACATCGATGTGTCTCAGTCATGTTTGTGTGAAAGCTTATCAGTTTCTCTACAGTCCAACAGCTGCGTCACTGGAACCAGTTGATAGTGAAACTAAAGTTTAATCCCAGTGTCAGTCTGACCAGGAGGCTGTGAACTGACGTCCTCACAGTGTTTGTCGAGTGTTTGTTTTGTGACTTTGTGGTTGTTGTAGTTTTTACAGGAAGATGAAGATGTTGGTGGTGTTTGTGATCCTCGTGCACGGTAAGATGACCTTCCTGTATTTCTGTCAACTTAACTTAACTCAGTCTGTTGAAGTCTTACAGATACAATATGGAACATTTACACATTCAGATGGTTCAAAATGTCTCACCTATGTTATTTACACTCTACAAAAATATCAACTCTTTTGTTTTTGCTCCCATTTTTCATGAGTTCAAGTCAAAGATCTCAGACTTCTTCTGTTTATTTCTGTCAGATGTGTTCAGATCTGTGTTAGTGAGCACTTCTCCTTTACCAAGATGCTCCGCCCACCTGACACGTGTGGCCGATAGAGACGCTGATTAAACATCAAGATTATTGATCAGGTGTGTTTGGACTGATCACAATAAAAGGAACTTTGATGTGGAAAAAAGACATTTATGAGACACTGAACTACGTCTGTTTGACACAGAGCTACAGATACCAAAGACATGACCCACCCTACTCTGTCTCTGATTGGCTCATGCTGATATTCTTACTCTGACTCTAACCAATCACTCTTCATGTCTCAACCTAACCAGTCCAAACCACAGCAACAAGTTCCAGCCAATCAGAAGCTGCCTGGAGCCACAAGTCCTCAACAACTGCTAGGCTAAAAACAAGTCGTAGCTCGTCTGTTGCAGGACACATTTTGGTCTTTGTTGTGGCTCAAAAACTGATGTCCATAAAAAAGTTTGTCCTCATCTTAAAGCGGATCATCTGCAGATTAATTCCATATCTGATATGTTGTGATCCACTAAAGTTGGACACCAGAGCAGATCAATAAATCCCTGTTTTGTTCTCTTCACCACGATCTCTATGTGTCTGTGCAGTCGCCATATTAGAGCCTTCAAGCTCTGCTAGGAAACGAATGAGAGATGCAGACTTCACTACAAAATCAACTGGAACTCACTTAATTCTCAACTGATTTTCATCACATTTGGTTTGTTATGAACTGAACAACTTCCACTGTGACATGAAGGCTCCGACCTCTGAAGAGTCAACATGGAGGATAAAATACTCAACAGACAACAGTTTTAGCTTCAGTCAGTTTCTACAAAAATGTACATTTATATATTTATTATATTGTTATGAAACTGCCTGAGTGAATGTAAACTTCAAAATAAATAAAAATAAAATGTCTAAAATAAATATGAAATGTTGTATATAAATAAAATGTTTAAATTAAAACAATAAAAATGTTCAAAATAACATGTTCCCATTAAATAACAATGTTTTTTATCATTTTCTGAACCAAAGTGATGAAATAATGCTGCTGTGACTGAACCCCTCTGTCTGTGTGACCTCACAGTTTCCCAGCATGCCTCAGCTGTGGAGGTGTATGAGGGGGAGGAGTTTGTCCTGCTGCCTTGTGAGTTTCCCACCTTTGAACTGCACGATCCCACAGTGGAGTGGAGACGAGGCGATCTCAGTCCTTCAACCGTCCACCAGCGTCAGCAGGAAGGTGATGAACTTAAAGACCAAAACCAGCTTTACAGCAGCCGAACATCCATGATGACTGACACTCTGGAAACTGGAGACCTCAGCCTCAATCTGACAAAACTCCGCCTCTCTGACAGCGGAACCTACACCTGTACCGTCAGATCGCTTGTATGGGGACAACAGAGAGTGAGAGATGTCCAGCTGCAGGTCAAAGGTGAGAAACAAACACTAAAACCTACTGTAGATACAGGTCAAAGGTCAGAGGTCAGAGGTCATGTTCTTTATGTTTCTGTTCCCACAGAACAATTTCCAACCTCGGCCAAAGTTCTCCTGGTTCTCCTGGTTCTCCTGGTTGTTGTTATTGTTGTTTCTGGGGGTCTTTTGTTTCATTTCCGTCAGTATCTCATGTTAGGTATGTCACTGCTACTACACTACCCATCATGCAAATGGTTATCATCTTTAATCAGGACAGTGAGGTCTGGATTATTAGAGAAGGACAGTGAGGTCTGGATTATTAGAGAAGGACAGTGAGGTCTTGTTTCCATCAGAGTTGCTGCTGCTGTCTGTCCAGCTGATGTTGTGGTTTG
The DNA here is from genome assembly GCA_027495735.1 of Lutjanus campechanus. Lineage (NCBI taxonomy): Eukaryota > Metazoa > Chordata > Actinopteri > Lutjaniformes > Lutjanidae > Lutjanus > Lutjanus campechanus. Next base: position 22,982 of record JAJHUR010140352.1, on the reverse strand, counting down.
TTGTCCTCTCAGTCTACAGGGCAGAGGTGGATTCAGGGGTGGAGTCTGTCCAGCTGTCCTGCAAAACCACAGTTCACCTGCCTGAGGACATCTCAGTGGAGTGGACGGACAGAGACAACAGGAAGGTCCACGTGTATCAGAACAGTTCTGACCAGCATGTAGTACAGTACAGTTATTACAGAGGTCGAACAGAGATGAAGAAAAACCTGAAAACTGGAGACCTCAGTCTGACCCTGAAATACCCCACAGACATAGACAGAAACACCTTCACCTGCGCCATCAGCAGGGAGGGAAAGACACTGATGAAGAAAAGAGTGGAGCTCCAGGTCAAAGGTCAGTGCTGTAGATGAACAGATTAACTTTATTTGTTCAACAGATCGACGTTGACAGAAATGTAGAAGTGAGCGGAGTGAATCCTGTGGATTCAGGGACGTTGCTACAGAAACAATGAGACATTTGTTTGATAAATGTTTGTGTGTCAAAGTGTTGAGGACTGATGTTGGACATGTTTGAAATGCTGTGTGGAGCTGAGATTCATTTACAGAACAAAGATGAAAACAAACATGTTTTCATGTCAAATCTTCTTCTCTTCAATCTTCAACTCTACATCCAGAAATGTCAAAGAGACAAAGAAAAGCAACACACAGCAGTTCAACACTGACATGAGACATTACTGTGAAGCAGCACATGGACAAAAACATCACAGCTCCATCAACACTCTCATCATGTCCAACACCTGGACAACCTGCTTTACTTCCTGTAGTTCTGTCCCCTGTTACCTGCTGCTCTCATCTGCTTCTGTCCTTCACCTTTCTCTACAACTTTGAAACAATTCAATAAAGTTATTCAAAACTGCTGCTGCTGCTGTCTGTCCAGCTAATGCTGTGGTTTGTTGTCCTCTCAGACTGTCAGGTGGAGGTGGAGGAGGGGGCGGAGTCTGTCCAGCTGCCCTTCAATACTACAGGTGACCTGCCTGAGGACAGTAGAGTGGAGTGGGGATGCTTCTTATTCACAACGGTCCACATACATCAGAACGGCTCTGACAGGCCTGAAGAACAGGACGAGTCTTACAAAGACCGAACAGAGATGAAGGACGACCTGCTGAGAACTGGAGACGTCAGTCTGATCCTGAAATCCCCCAAACACACAGACACTGGAGAGTACTGGTGCAATGTCAAGAGCAAGAAGGGAAACATCTGGAGATGGAAAACAGTGCAGCTCAAAGTAAAAGGTCAGTTTGAAGATACAGGTCTCTGTGTTTGTCTCTGATTGGTTGTTTGTTTGTCTCTGATTGGTTGGTCTCTTGTCTCTGATTGGTTGTCTCTCTCTGTCTGTCCTCTGTCTCCTCTGCAGAGAGAACTCAGATCAAAGATGAAACAGTCGACATCAGGAACAGAAGCAGCTCCACTGATCCATCTCCTCTGATGGCTGATCAATCAGTCTGATTGATCTGTTGCTCAATCTTTGATTATTGATCTGATATGACTTTGGATCAGAGAGAAAATGGAGGTGAAGGAGCTGATGGAGGACAGATGAAGACAGGAGGACACTTTGTCAGCTTCTTCTTCACTCTGACTCCTCCTGCTGACTCTCACACACAGTCTACACACTCACTATTGATCACTATTGATTCCATTCGATCATTCTGCTTCCTCCCGTCGTCGCTCCTCCGTTGTCCAGCTGCTGACCCAGAGATCAGCCGAGCTCCTCCATCCACCAGGATGTTCCAGCCACTTTAATAGGTGGAGGAGAGGAGCCACAGCTGGATCCTCTGAGGACACAAACATCCAAATATCTAATTAAAATGTTCTTGTCAGCTCTTCCAGCTTGATACATTACATATAGAGTAGGTCTAGACCACACTCAATAATCAATTATATTTACATCCAACAATTGAAACAATTCTCAATTGTTAACAAGAGTGAAAACTTATTTTAACTTGTTTGAGTTCAAGTTGTCCAGATGACGATCACCTTGTTCCAGGAGGATGAAGGATCAATAACACGTGTGAAAATTCTCTGGTGAGTGTTTTTATTTTTATCAGTGCTAGCTTGCATAAACGATGTTAGCTTGTGCTTAATTAATGAACGTGGATGAAAAAAATCCAATCGGAGAAACGTGTTTTGTGTGACTAAAACAGACGCACTGTGTAAAAGAAGTGTTCTCGTATGTTGTGCAGGTTATTTTTTTCTGGTTGATTTCTGAGGGAGGTCAGCAGAGGATCTTCAGCGAGCAGGAGGACAAACACTGCTGTCACGTGTCGGGAGTCAGAGAGTACTCTGCTGCTGGACTTGGATGTTCCAGATCTCCACGTGGATTACAGATAAGCTTAAGCAAAACATACAAAAAGGAACCCTGAACTGAACTAAAACTACATAGTTGACTGAAAAAAAACAGAACTTACTGAAGTAACTAAACCTTGAAGAAAAATCTGTTGAGGAAAGAAAAAGATGATTTGCATCTGAAGAGGAAATAAACAAGAACTAAAAGATGTACTGAAATGGATGAGATACTACCTGGGTAATAACAGAAGAGAGGGATGGATAATTTACACTGGATGGACACTGGTATTTCTCCAGCTTCTCGTGCTCTTTCTTCCTGATGTTGCTGTCACTTGGGATCGCTGCATCCACCACTGTGACTGTCTTCTGTTCTTTGTCTACCACCACTATGTCCGGTTGGTTCACCATCACCAGTTTGTCTGTCTGGAACTGGAAGTCCCACAGGATCTTGGCTTGGTCATTCTGTATCACCTTCGGTGGTGTCTTCCACCTTGACCCTGGGACCTCCAGCCCATACTCAGTACAGATGTTCGTGTGTACGATGCTGGCCACCTGGTTATAACGCCTTCCCTGCCAGCATCTTACACCCTGCTGTTATGTGCTGGATTGTCTCAGGGGCATCTTTGCACAGCCTGCACCTGGGGTCTTGTCTGGTGTGGTAGATCCCAGCCTCTATGGACCTTGTGTTCAAGGCTTGCTCTTGTGTGGCCATGATCAGTGCCTCTGTGCTGTCTTTCAGTCCAGCCTTTTCCAGCCACTGATATGTTTTCACTATGTCAGCCACTTCCTCAAGCTGTTGATGGTACATGCCATGCAGGGGCCTGTCTGTCCATGCCAACCCTTCTGGCTCCCAGAGGCTTGCTGTTTCCTCCTAGATAGTGGCTCTGACGCTCACTAGTTTAGTTATGGGCCTCTTCACTGAGCAAATTAATACGCTTGAGTTCTTTTTTTTTTTACTTTTATCCAACACTTTTTCAGTTTATCTAAGGCATCATTATCTCTTTCTAGTGCAGTTATTTAAATTTTATCGAATAAAGACGTTATTGAAAGAGTTACTGAAATAATTTATCAGAAAAGCCTCAGAACTACTTTTTCGAGCGCAGTGATACGTTTAATCTAGTGCTGCTGTGTCATTTCTTTTGAACAGTGTGATCTCAATTTTAACCACTAGATGGCAGCAAAGTCCATGCAGTTAAAATACAAACTCAGGCTGTCTGGTTACAAACTCCAACTTCACTGACTGATGAGGCTCAGGGCTCTGATACACATATGATCAGTGTTTAACATATTACTTTTACTACTTTTCAGTAGTTTTCAGTTCAGAAGTGAAATTGAGAGGGTCAAGTATAAGTTCCACTTTGTGAATATTAAAGACAAACTCTATGATCAATAATATGATAAGTTTACGTCGTAAAAGTTGATGTCAGGTTTAAAGACTGGGTAAATTAAACTAAGATATAGATGTTGAAGAAATTAGCCAGAATCTGTAGACCAGCAGGGGCGGATCTAAAGAACTGGGGTGGCATGGAGACTTTAAAGGGACAGTTCATCCCAAAATATAAAATACATATTACATGCCCCCTGGCATGTCGTACTATTTATCCAATTTGATTTTTTTTTTGCCGTGAGTTGCAGCATTGTGAGAGATATCGGCCATAGAGATGTCTGTCCTCTCTCCAATATAAAGGGACTAAATGGCATTACTCCTGTGTTGTTCAAAGCACCAACAAAATACATTTGAAAAATTGAAAACCAGTGTCTCTTTCTGAAAATCATGATCCGGTTACTCAAGATAATGAAATTGCCATCTAGTTTTATTTTATTTGATAGAAGGAAGACATCCCTACAGCCAATATCTCCTAAACTAGTTGTCTCACACCAGGACTGTAAAGTTGGATAAACAGCACTACAGGCCGGAGGAAAAATACACATTTTTGAGTTTGGGGCGAACTGTCCCTTTGATGGGCTGGCAAACAAAAGTATGTATCCCGCTTTAATCGCAAACAATCACATGTATCAATATTTGATGAGTAAAGCATTGAATAGAAATATCTAAAAGTGGCATTAGAAATTAATAAATTGTTTTAATTCCAAATCTACAAACATTTTTCAGTGAACATAAACCCATTACTTAGCCTAAAATGTGGCCAGGACAGATCATTCAATTTAGACTTTCAGGTCTAAATTCAATTAAAGTCTTTGTATAGCACCGTATCACACAAAAGCAGCTCAGAGTGCTTCACATAAAACAACATAAAACAGAAAAATGTGCAAATCGATTCGGTCTGAGGCTCGCTTGTGTATGGGTTTTTTAAATATCCAATTTAACTTACAACAATAATTTAAAAATTTGTAAGAGTTAAATAATGCTTTCACAAAGTTATCCCCTCTCTTCAAAAAGACACCTGATCATGAGCTATTATTTCTTCTCAAACTTTTCCTCTCTTCTCCAGATCCCACCATTTGAAACAGAACTTGGCACCTCAGAGGGCATTTTTAGGAAGATGTACGCAAGTCTTTCATGTCTGAGATCTGAGAGTGATTACAGATTCAGACCTGAGGGACCAGTCTGAGAGGACCTGCTTCAGTCACTGTTTACCTGCTGGAAGGAGACTGAGGGGAGATGAAGAAGAAAAGGCAGGGACATCAGTGTCATCAAGCCTGATTGTGGGCTGAAAAAGGAAAAGTCACACACAGAGAGAGACACAGAAATCTTCTAAGGTGTGTGTGTCTGTGAACACATGAGCAATTACACACACACACACACACAGAAATATTAAGTTGTCAAAATGCTGAACAACATGCACCTCACAGAAACAGTCCAGTACTGTAAAAGCTTTGATTTAAATAAATAAATAAATAGAAGAAAAGTTTTCTTCAAAAACCACCCTATCTCTTAAAAAACAACAAAGGCCATTGAAAAAGAGTAAAAAATGAAAGAAAAAGAGGAAAATGTGGCCGGGGAGAGGGCTGCAAGCTGAGCGGTGTGAGGCTGAGAAAGGTGCACCCTGCCAGGGACGTTGATGAATGCGCTTCAGGCTTCAAGCTCGCCCTGCAGCCCCCAGCGGTGTGGATTCCACGCTAACGCTAATCATGCTCTGTGAGATACTACGGCCCAGAGCTGATGAAAGGAAACATGCAACACAGTTAGTGCATCAAACTGGCAGCACTTCTACAAAACACACACCAAAATATGTCATCCTCATCATCACCATCACCGTCAGGAACACGTTTCTATATTATTTGTGTGATGTTCATGTTTGGAATGATAAAAACAAAAACCTGATGAAAGCTGCAGATCACAGTGGTCCCATTAAGCTCAAATTCCTGATTGCAAAAAGTAGAACAAGAGGGGATTCTGAATAATAAGGATCTACCGTGCCATGATATCAGTAAGCGGGTTAGGAAAATTAGATTATTCTCTTGCCTGCCGTGCAACCTAATCTGCTCTGCATCAGTGTGTTCCCCCCTTAACAAGACGCAGGCACTGCATCACACACACAAACACACACCCTTGCACCGCGGGTTTCTAAGCCCATGCATGCAGAATAAGCAGTCAAACCAAGCATATAGTATTTTAATTTAAAGACAAACTGGTGTTCTATTTATAATGAAGATGTAAAACACCAGAACGGCTTCTGGCTTTGTGGGCGATGGTGCACAGTTGGTATTGTCAAAATCACTGAGGTTCACTTCCATTAGCAGAAAAAAACACCATAAGAGAAGGTTTTCTTCTCTACATCATGTAAGTTAGAAGTTTTATTGATAACATTTATATAAATGAATATTTAAAAAAGAAATACACCCAAAGAGCTTTAAGAAAGATGCAGGATAAAAGCATCACTTTTCCCTTAAAGAGTGAACTAATTTGTGAGTGAAATGTTTTTGTTTCATTCAACAAACTGGCAACCTCTGGAATGAAGCTGAAATGAATGGAAGGGGGCAAGTGGAGTGTGACCTCTAGTGGCCGAGTGACATCAGTGATATCAATAGCACCTTTAAGTTCTCCTACATTTATAGATGAAAATCCTGCACACATGGTACTCTATCTGAATTAAAAACAGCCAAAGTTATAAAAGAAAATAGAAGAAAGACTTGGAAAATATTTGAACTGCAGCCCCCGACTGGAAACAAACTAAATGAAAGACAGATTTTCTGCAATACTGTGGCTGTAATTGGACATTTAATTCAATGTTAAACTCATCACCTCGCACTTTTGATTTGTTCTTTTAGCACTGATTGTTTCATATTAAAGGGTAACCCTGGTATTTTTCAACCTGGACCCTATTTTTCCATGTTTTTCTGCGCCTAAATGACAAATGGGCACATTCATTTCTGAAATTCGTTCAGTATTGAGTGAGACCGCTGCAGCCGTCAGCCACGAAACAGGCTGCAATGTAACACTTACTGTCAAATTACGTCCTCCAGAAGTGCTTGTTCTGCCACTGAAAAGCTCATAACTGTTATTCTAAGTGTCTGACAACATTATGGAAAGGATCCCTGCAGAGATAGATTTATCATAGTCACCAAAGCCACCAGACTCCATTTACAGAAATAATAAAACACACTTCATTCAAACTCAGCAGAAACACAATAAAACTCACCAAAACACCTCGGTTCATCCTTCCACTGTTCCAACAATCACCAGCTCTGGTTTAGAAGAAATAAGCCGTTAATTCACCAAGTTAGATCTGAAAATATTCTGGCTGTACGTGTCGTTTCTACCCGCTGCTTCTCTGGTGTCTGATCTGCTTCTCACTCCTCTCCTGATACTTTCACAACCACACCAGAGTTGATGATTGTTGGAGAACAGTGGAAAGATGAACCAAGATGGTTTTGAGTTTTATTTGTTGAGTTTGAATGAAGTGTGCTTTACGATGATAAAATGGTTGTTTCTGTAAATGGAGTCTAGTTGCTTTGACAATAGCGATAAATTGGATGTTTCTGATTGAACGAAACGTATCTTACTCTTTAACAATATAGGGTCTCTCTCTGCAGGGATCTTTTCCATAATGTTTTCAGACACTTATAATAACAATCTGAGTCTGTTGGTGACAAAAATCACTGCCCCCATTAGACACAAAAACATGGGAAAACTGGGTTGAAAAATGCAAACGTTGCCCTTTAACTGCTTTTTTACAATAGAGAAATGACAAGAGCTGTTGCATCAGCAGGACCTTAAACAGGGGTTAGGCCAATAAAAGAGAAGAGTACCTGTGATGTTACGGGTTTAAATCAGACTCATAATCATAGTTTCTCTTCCATGTTTCGCAGGAACACTTTCTAGTAAACTAGACAGTGAAAAATGATCCTTCAAAAAAAGAAAACTAAAAAAACACACACACTATGGCTGAATTGCTACAGTACATAAAACCAAAACAGAAACTGGGTTCACACATCATCATGATTCAACACCTTATCTGTGCTTCCTGCAAGCCTGAGTGCCAAGGACACATCCCATTCAGGTTCCATTTGTTTGGCAAACGCTGCTTCCTGGTCATTTGACAACAAAAGCCTCCGGCTCCTGGTGGCCTTGACTTGGTGAAGATTATTTGTGGGTTCACAGATACAAGAAATCTGGACAGAAACAAATTTAATTCATGGGTTATGTCCAGGGAATAGAAAGTTAACAGTTCACATAGTAAAATGTCAATAATTTGTTTGTGAGTAATGGTGAGCGTTGTACTCAGATAAAAAAACAAAACAAGAATACTAAAGTGCACTTAATTTAAAGCTCCTACAACAAGCTTGAACTGTCTCAGTTTGTTACAGATGCTTCAATATGACCTACACAAGTTACAGAGACCATCTACCGGGTTGGATTCTCCTTGAAATCAGATGAAATGAGCCTGTGTTTATATTTTCACATTTTTACAGATTAGTTTTAAAGTTTGCGCGTAAAGTGTGAATAGTGTACCTAATTACAGTCAAGCTACATTACTTCAGTATTGCAATGCTTGAATTAAGGGATGACTGACAACATTTTTTAACAAGTAATTAGTAATGGTATTGGAATACATTTTGAACTACCCCACCCAACCCTGTTAATGAGATCTATTTTGAAGTACACACTTTAAATTAACCAAAAAAAAAAGTACAAGTATCCTTGTTATAACTTTTTTATACTTAAAGTACATTTCTAATACACCAAACTATGCTACTTTTTAACCTGGACATGAAAGAATTCTAAAAATGTTGTATTTGTGAATATGCTTGATGTGTTCAAACACCAGCCGACCAAACACTTTCTTTTTGCAGAGGCAGGGGGTAGAAGCAGCAGCAGCAGGAGGAGGAGCAGGAGGCCCGTGCTGACCATAGCAGAGTCCTGCAGAGGCAGAGCCCCCTCGGAGCCAGCCACAGTGAGGATGCCATGTGATCTCTGCAAAGTCAACAAGGGTTGGTCCACAGCTGGGCTGCAGGAGAACAGAGAGCAGACACGTAGCAACACCCTCCTGCTGGGTGCAGCCGAGGAGACGCAGGACTCACAGCCTGCTCGTGAATCTACTGTAGATTTCTCCCCCCTGAAATGTGAGCAGGCAGCGGGGAGGAATCTTCCTTCGATTCATCGTTTCAGAAGCAATTCCTATTTTAGTTTACATACGTGGTTTGATGCTAACCCTTGGACCCGTGCGTTTTGATTCTTCAACAATAAATATCACGCCGTCTCCGCTGAGCAAATTCACAATCCATCTCCTCTGTGCCGGAGAGCCACCGCACAATGGGAGCACTGCAGATTTAATTTCCACAAAAGATTAAGTTGCCTTCTGCATCAGTGAAACTTTCTGGGGGTTTGAAGTTGAAATCTCAGTGGTTATGCCTCTCTTTGTCCAAAGCGTTGGTTTGAACAAAGGTGCAGTGAAGCATCAGCAGCAAAGAATCTAATAAGCACAATGTGGGAATAAAGCAGAGGGGAGTGAGCATCAAAGGCAGCCAGGCACAGCATGACTGGCATCGGTCTGAACTCCCAACCTAGGACACTCAGCAGGCTCTTCAGCAATCACCCCCTTTAGACCAGTCCTGGGCAGTAATTAAAACCATCATTCCCACTGCCTCGGTATCTCATTAGCCACAGGACCCTCGGCTTTCATCCTTGCTTGTCCAAAAATATCACAACTCCACACCAGCGAAGATGAGCCGAAAACACACGTCTGTGACATCTCCGAGACGAACAGAGCATTATCGAACTATCATCCAACTCCAAAGAACAGTGGGAGATCACAAAAGCCTGTCTCTTCATGTCCAATGTAATTATTATTGCACCTAACAGGGATGATTTGGAGGGAAACTGTCACCCTGCTGTTGCTTGATTAAATCTACCTGTGCAGGAAACAAAAAGAATAAATAGAGATATGAAAGAGGAACCAAAATGAAGCTGCGACACGTTGGCTCTGCAGGGAACAAGGCAGAAAAAGAGCGCTTTGTATAATTTTGTTTTCAGCTGCAAACATCAACCAGTGTTTGCGACTAAAAACCCATTAAAAAATGAGGACAAACTGATACATTTGAAGCTCCTACGCTTTCACTATCAAAGGGAGGATTTGAAGTGGGCGAGTATCGGTTGCAGTGGTCAGATTTAGTACTTTGGCTGTAGATAAAAAGAAACTCTTCTTCCCATGTTTAATTCAGTATGAGCCATGACTAACTCATGTAATATACTGGGCCTCTGAAGTCAATCGAAGGCGCTTTTGCTCGCTTTGTGTACTGTAGACAGAAATGAATGTGCCACTGTATTTTGACGGCGATGTACCTCAGCACAAGATGCAGGTCAGGAAAATATGTTGGGATAGGTTTATTTTATTCCCTGCTGTTCTTCAGTATAGCAGCGGTGCAGAGCTATACTAAAACCTTAATCCACTGCATGTTATTAACCTACTTGGCATTACTGCCAGGCTGTTTTTGTGCTTTCAAATGACAGCAAGAAGAAAAAAAAGGAAAAAGACAGGAAGTCAGCAGGAGAATCATTGTGTTTCTTTCAGGTAAACAGTCTGTCTGTCTCTCAGTGGTCAGTTCTAACATATGTCAAATGTGTCATGAAGCACGACGGTTAGTTCTGCAGAAACAGAGAAGAGGGCGGCTTTGTTGGCGATGGTGCGCAGTTGGTAATGTCAAAATCACTGAGGTTCACCCCCAGTAGGAGACCTCCATCAGAGGGAGAGGATCGTTTCCAAACAGATTCTGAATGAAAAAAATACATTAAGAGAGTTTCAAGTTTCTCCAAACTAACCCTTTAAAAAACCAAAGTCACACAATAACGCAAACAAACTAACTGATCCAGGCAGCAGTAGACTAACAACTCCTGTGTTCAGTGAGGTCAAATTATGTCTATTATAATAAAAATATTCTAAATATAGAATAAAGTGATTTTTTTTTAAGGTGGCTGAAATGCGTTTTGCTGCGTATGAATTTTCAAAAATATTTTTATGATCCTCCATTGAAGAGTTATAAAATAGTTGCAGCGCTGAGATGCCCCACCCAAACACATAAAGCAGAAGGAGTCTGTTCTTAAAGAGTGCTGTTACATCGCCCTCACAAACATGCCAACCACTCCTCCTCCTCCTCCTCCTCTTCCTCCTGCTGCACAACTGTGTGTGAGTGTGTGTGTGTATTTGAAATGGAGTCTCCCCATTCTTTGGCCACGAGAAGCCTCTGATCTTTCAGTGACACAAAGACTTGTGCAAGATGAGGATGAGCTCTCAACCTTTGTCAACATCCAGTCTGAAGCCGCGGCTCTTTTAATAACAGCAGCGCATTGTTTATGTGAGTGTTTGCTCAAAAAGGCCTTGATGCCACAAAAACCATTACAGAGCGGGTCCCCATTTCCTCCTCGGTGCCATTATGAGTCAGTCGAAATTAAAACCCAACCACAAGCTGGTTCTCAGCCAAATTCAGCTAACTGACTCTCTCCCGCTCTGTTTCTTTGAGAAGCCTTTGATGTTAGCAGGGGGCTTTTGCACTCGCAGTGATGGTAACGAATGATACTTTAAGCGATTCTTTTTTATCCGGCGAGCTTAATGAAAGATTAATGGGTTTGATATTTTCCCTTGTTTATATTTTATTCAAAAAGTAAGCCGTGGTCCTTGGAACCTGTTAAAAGCTTCTTGGTAATGATTTTATGGATCAGTGGAAGTCATATTACGGTCTTTGGCTCCTAACGCAAGGAGAAGTGTTGATTGTCTTCACAGCAACATTATCTTAACATGGAAAGCATTGACCTTGGGTGCTGTGCATACATCTTTGTCTGATATGGACGGAGCATATTGCAGCTGTGGAAGAGATCCGTTCATTTCCATATGTCCTAATTCAGCCGGCTGCAGACTTCCATTTCACAGCTCAAAGGATGAAATGATTCAGTGGATTTTGTCGTGACAGTCTATAGATTTTCCCTCCAGAGTGAGATATTGCTTGTTGAACAGACAGATAACGTATGATCTGATGATAGAGAGGAAATGTACAGCTGACTGCCAGTCAGAATAGTCTGGTTCTCATATTCCTCCAGGCATATCAGTGAAGTTAATATCATATCTTTCAATGACAGCTGACTGTATCTTTACTCTAAATATACAAAAAACATTTAATGTCAGGAAATTAAAACCTCACGATTACAAATTAAAACACAGATCTAGATGGTTGTACAGCAGCTACTACTCCTTTAAATAGGCCTTCACTGAAATATATAAATATTCAAATATGTCAAAAGTAACTTATCAATATCGTGTGCAATATTACCTTTCAATATTATTTATAAAATTACACCACATTAACTTCCACTTGGCTGCCTGAGGCTGCTGCTGCTGCGTGCACACTGAAATCATGACAGAGAAAAGAATCATCAAGGCAGGAGTTGCTTTAAATGCAGTGTCCAAAAATCACTGAAGGGTTCATGTCAACTTCAACTTTAGTTTTAGAACAGCTGGCTCCAGAGCGCTAAAAGGAGCATTTTTACTTAAAGCTACTACGAGGATTTTTTAACAGGTAATGAAACAGTCTTAGTGTGTTATGGATGCCTCTACGTGACCTACATAAGCAAATGAGACCATCTGCAAGAAGATTGGCTGTTCCTGTATGGTTATTCTGAATGTCTGCCACCGGGTCCTTGAAATGAGATGAAACGAGCCTGTGTTTTCATTTTCCCAGAGAAAGTTGCAGTAGTATGTTAGCCAGTAAAAAAAAAGAAGCTACTGCTTTTGTCCAGAGGCGCGCAAAATCAACAAAATGTGAAAGTTCCTTGTAGTAGCTTTAATGTCCACTTACACAATAGTTCTGGTGTTTGGTAACATGGCCACTTACTTCACACAACTGTCACATAAGGTTTTTGTTTAGGGGTTTCACATGTAGCGTGCTTTATTATGGGGCTGCACAATTAATTGCAATTGCAATAAAATCGGAATATGGCCAAGCACAATATCCAAATCACAAAACAGCATTATGATGAGGTACTGTAGTCCTGCATTGATGACCTGGCCTGAAATTCTTGATCTCCAGACCTCAATAAATATCACATCATCAAAATTTTATTTATTTTTTTCACTGAAATAAAAAAAATTCTCTCACATGTATGTTGCTTTGGATAAAAGTGTCTGCTAAATAAAATTGTAAGTCGTAATTTTTCTCTGGCACGAGAATGTCTTTCAGGATCAGTGAAGTTTGATCTTGTGTTAAATGGCCTAGTAATTGTTTGTGACCTACAGTATGCTTTAATAACTCCAGAACCAGAACCAAGATCAGGATCAGATTCTGGTGTTGTTTAATAGAGCTTGTGAGGACATTTCTCTTCTTCTCTCTCTCTCTTTAAATATCTTGAAAAGTCTTTTCCCCTATGGAAAGCATGAAGAGATCAAGATCAAAGACTTCTCTAAACATTATTTTTAATGCACTGTATTTGACTGATGAAGCATTTTTGCTGCTTTTATGGGATGTATTCAGAAGAGGTCTTTTCCGTTGTGAATACAATGAGGATCACACACCAGTTATCTGTACTAAATTCAGTATACTTCAATGAAAAGTGATTACTTTAATGATCATGTGTGAAACATTTCCTCATTTCAAGCTCCTTTATCTAATTAATCCTCCCCTTTGCTTTGATTTTCTTAAAGGTACAGTTCACCCCAAAATCAAATATACATATGTTCCCCCCCTGCCTGTTGTGCTGTTTATCCACCCGGTGTGGATTGCTGAGTTTTGGAGATATCAGCCGTAGAAACGTCTGCCTTCTCTCCAACATAATGGGACGAAATGACACTCGGCTTGTGGTGCTCAAAGCACCAAAAATACACATCTGAGAAATTCAAAACCAGTGACTCATATAGGACCTATTTTTATTTCTAGTGGAAAAGAAAGTAGTTCTGGTAAATTCTAAAGTAGTTCAGGTAGATTCTACTGCAGAAAGAAAGTAGTTCCTATATTAAACTGCTCACAATGAGGTCTGTGGATAATCTCGAGGGACCAGGTCATGATTTTTGGACTTGCCTTGCAATATATAAATTTGAAAAGTAAAGTGTGAGATGAAATAGAAATAATGACTATGAAATGTAAGAATTATGTACATAATTCTTCGTCTGTAAATAACTATGCTGTATGTTTTGAACAGGTGAGTTATTGCACAAGTTATTGTAATTACAGTCAGTAGTGCGCAGTTGAGTATAAATAGAGAATAAATAATGAGTTGTTGACAAGGGTGAAATAGTCTGAGGATGTAAAGAGCTCCATCTAAATGACAAAAACACAGTGATTCTTATTTTCAGGTCCAGGTATGAAAACATGAATATTACTCTCCATTTCTGCCAAAAGAATGATAAATCTTACACAGTGGTTCTTGGGACAGAATACCATGTTCTGCATTTCTCTCCTTAAGACATCTGAGAAAAAGGAGTGTCTTCCCCCAAATGAAATGTGGACAGATCTGGTCTTTGCTGTGACATTTGCTGTGACACGTGTTGTGTGGAGGATCTAAAATAGTCTCAAATTTCCCTCCAGATGTGGAAACAAGCAGAGTGGCGTACGTCCACATCAGCAGTTGTAACCATTATTTCCTGTGGTCTGCTGCTCACTGCTTTAATGTGTACAGGATGAAGGAGTGTAGTGTAATCAGGAACCCACAGGGCCAGTAAAGGGCCCACTATAGTCCATCTGACACAGCCACAGGAAGGATGTGAACCCTGAGAGACAGACTGCGAGTGTGTGTTTGACTGTGTGGGAGCGCCGACAGAGAGAAAAAAGAAGGAAAGTAAAAGAAGGGACTGAGGGGGAGAGCATTTAGGAGGGAACAGTATGTTTCTGAGTGTCAGGGCCTCCTCTGGCCCCGAGGCTATACGAGTCTGTCTCTCTTTACTTTCTCTCCCTCTGCCTCTGCCTCTCTCTCTCTCTTCTCTCCTCTCCTCTCGCTCTGTGATTTATGCCTAACCTCGGTAATTACAGTGCCAACCGCAGCAGCCGTCAGGTTCAGATAGGGTGAAGCACAGACATGCCCCATCACCTGAGAGCAGCGACTCGCCAGCTCTACCGCTAAATACAGCTGCAATTTTCCCTTCAGCCTAATCTCCTTGACATTGGCTCTAGGAACATATTTGTGTGACAACAAGACGCCGCAGCGCCAGACATCAGTCAATTGTTTTCCATTAGAGGACACAGTAAGGTTATGAGGAACGTATGCTCTGCTGCGAGGGAATCAAATTAATTTCTGTTGATTGATATTTGCTCTTATCAGTGAGTTTTACTCTTACTGTGATCCATTTAGACCAGTGTAAGGATGCAAGAGTAGCTCAAAGTAATAATGCACATGACATCAGCTCACTTGCAGAAGTGGCAAAAGTACACATGTTCTTTACTCAAGTAGAAGTACAGATACTTGTGTCAAAAAACTGATTTAAAGCTTCTTTACGCAAGTTAAAGTGAAGGAGTACAAATGTACTCAAAATATAAAAGTAAAAAGTTGTCCTCTGACTGTTTTTATGCACACTTTTTTCCACGGTCGTGTCTCCCTCTCTTCTCTGTTTCATCTTGATACATCTTTTACGTCGTTTTTTTGTTGTTACGTCAAGGAATCGTCTTTCGTGTCCCATCTGTTTAGGTTGAAATCAGTCTTGATGATGGAAAGGCAGTGTGCAATGACACAAAAGGAAAATAAAGATTCAGTAAAGTGAATATCTCTGAGTTATGGACAAAACAAGACATTTGATGGCATCATCCTGGGCTTTGGGAAAGTCAAGTCAAGGTTATTTAATAAGCACATTTAAAAACAACCAAAGATGACCAAAGTGATGTACAATAAAATAATAATGAGAGTTAAGAAGTATAACACGGCAAACAGCAAGATAGCGGCAGAGATGACGTCCCATGCACAACTAAATAAATAGAGGAACAGATAGAAATATAAAACATGTGGTTCTAAACTTTTGCCTTAAACACTGATGAACATTTTTCACAATTTTCTGATATTTTATAGGGCAAACAGCTATTAATTGATTAATCGAGGAAATGACCGACCATTTAATCAACTAGGAAAATAATTGTTAGTAGCAGCACTATATTTTTAAGCTAATACCTAGCCCTAGCTTGTGTTGAGTAACAGAATACAAATACATACTTGAGGCGTAACTGGTGCAGCGATCCTTTGTTAAAGCTGTGGGATGAAATATGAATGGCGGTTATTTGGACTTGGTGACCTGCAGTGTGGATTCACCACCTGACCCAACATGTCCTTGGACACAAAACACCCACACAGATCCCACAACAGAGAGGAAATATATCTGTTGCCATGAGTTTTGGGAAGAGAAGCCCTTGGACTTTCAGAGGCTGCTCTTCTTTGCACTGTATATGTATGGGGATGTCCATGACACACCAGGCATTGTCAGCGGACAGAAAGCTCTCTTTGGCAGCCCCCTCGGTGAAGCAGCACGATAGAAAGTCAGGGAAAGAAAAGAAAGAGAGGAAGAAAGAGAGAATGTGCCCACATGAGTGTGACATAGTGCTGCCGGACTGATTTGCTCACCATGACAACCGCGCAGAGGGGGGCGATGGGCCGAGGGACCCCCTGGCTTTTCGGCCCGGCACAATACGGAGAGGCACGGCTGTCTTAACCTCAGTGACATCCCTGTTGTCAGCGGGTCAAATCCTTGAATATCAATGAACTGACTCGGTGCCCCTTGCAGTGGTCCTCAAAAGTGTCCAACTCACATAAGAAGCTCTTGCTGTCCTCTCTGACCTCTCCTGACCTGCTTCCAGCCTCTCGCCGCATTCAGACCAGAAAAGACTGATTCCGCAGGGTTAAACAACACTTAATCAACGCACACGCATTCCTGCTTTCAGTTTAAAGTCGGCTCAGTTACTTTGTTGTCTGCTGGATCAGTGACTCCCAACCAGAGACACTTGTACCCCAGGGGACAGTTCTGCAGCTGCAGATGGAAAGATTGTGGAGCACTGCAGCTAATTTGAAAATGGTTATGATTTAATAAAGCAAATCTCATCAACAGTTTTGTTTTCAGTCAAAAAATAAACATCCACGTAGGATTACGATTGGCGTGATGCTGATCTTTGGTATTTAATGTCACAATGATTACAAGTAAGTTACAATAGTTACAATAAACTGAGTGCACAAGACACATAACCTCCCAGCCTGTTACACATTAAAGTCTTTTTGCCCTTTAAGATCAGATCCACATTCATATTGTGCAACAATATACATGAAAAAATACAATAAGACAGTTTCTTTATATCAAAATCCAACACTTTTTTCTTGTAAAACAAAGTATGACGTGTACTCACATAGGCTTGAACCAACCATTTTCATCCAATAATATCATGACTTCAGCATATCGATCAATATCCAACTTTCTGCACTGCAGAGCTGGAGATTTATTAGTTAGCTAGCTAGCAAGAGCATTGGTATGTTGGGTTATCACACATCCACTTTTCAACGTTAATTCTGAATGTAATGCTATGCCTGTCAGACCCGATGTAGAGCGATGACAGGTTAGTCTTCATAGTTTTAGTTGTTATTGCTCTTATGATGATTATGCTGCTCATTGCTGCAGTGCTGAGGCTTTGTTACTCTTACTTTTACTTACTTCATGTGAGTTTTTTATGTCGCACTTGATGCTGCAACACCAGTTGCCCTTCGGTGACAAAAAAAAGTTGAACTTTGAAAAGGTTATGTTTTAACACCATAAACTGTTTAATTCAAACGAAGAGAACACATTTGTCAAGCATGTGAGCAAACTCCTGGTACTGTCTGCAACCAGAGCAGCATTCCTGCAGCAGCGCCACCCATCAGTTCAATCCCCGTCGACATCGAGTCATGTGTTTCCTGCTTAATAGAACGTTTTGTTGTCTGCAGCAGTGCTCCTTTCTCTCCTTTGAAGGGCACAAGAACAGAGGCCTGTCTTTATGTTGTTTTGTGAATCCGGCCATGTTGGTTCAAAGTGTTGTCCGTGACCCGAGGCAATGATCAAACAGGGAACTAAATTTAGCTCTTCATTTCCATGTCAGCCATTCGCACTTATCATACACCCGAATATGAACATTCATGAGCATACTGTGCAGGTGTTGTGCAGTAAATATGTGCACACATAGTTTGCATGCTTTTGTGGAACACCCATTACCACAGGGTGCGATGGCATGCCTTTGGCTTAGGCCTGTCTTGTACTTATGACAGCTGTTTTATGAACTACAGTTACTGAGTTTTTTTTTATTTGGCCGCGTAAATCCTGGCTCTGCTTACGCCTGTTCTTGAAGACTTTGACATGCAGAATGAAGCGCATCTTTTGGAAACTTTCTTTACCCATCGTAACTAAAAATACAAGTGTGTTTTATTCAAGTGTTGACAAGTTTATGAACATAAACAAAGCTCGCGCAGCCTCAAGTCTCACATCAAACGCTCAGGAAATAAATTTCAGTGTGAAAAAATGTCTCAAAGCCAGAGCGCCACTGTGTAAACAAAGACGGAAGAGGGGCAAAAGTGTTTCAGCCGGGTTGTCATACTGCAATCACAGATCGGCCCTTTAAGTGGGCCGTTATTTTCCACTCAGGCCAGATAAGTGGGTCCTGACCCCTTCTTTGTGTAGATTAGCTGCTGCTGCCATCACTCCCATTACCATTATCAGGACCAGACAATCTGGCCCGCCACCAGTGTCCAGGAAACCCAGATTCTTTTGCCATGCTAAAGCTTGATTACTCAAAGGAACACATGCACTAGTATCAGATACAGTCGCACAACCCAACAATAAAGTCATTTATCATCCCCTCAACTGCTCCTCGATACTTATCCCAAATTGCTTCCAGTCCTGTCACTGCATAGAGCAAGCTGGGGGCAAAATGGGACATTGTCTTGGACCGCTGTGGAGCAACACATGTTATGTGTTGTGCATGCCCATTCATATTAACTTGATGCCCAAAGAAAAGAAGAAATACTCTGCAAGGATTCTTACCATACCGAAGAGAACGTGGCTTAAAACCTGAGCTGTAAAACACAAGCAAGCTGACAAACCAGTCTGGTTGAATTGTCTTGAATTTTACTACCATATAAAAACAACTTTGACTTGCAAATCCTGTGGACAGTAGGCTAACTGAACACCGCAGCTGACTTTGTGCAAGCCAAATCCAAAAACAGACACTGTATTATTTTTTTGTTTGCTTCTTCCTGCTGTCACCGTGTGTTCACAGATTGGAATTAAGGTCTCTGATACAGCCTCTCTTGTCTTCAGTATGAGCTGTTTTCACTGGTGGAACAAAGTACATTTTGTCAAGTGTAGTACTTAAGGGGATAGTTTGGATTTTTAAAAAAAAGGTTTTTTTTATATCATTCTCATCATATCAGACCTGAACATTCAAGTTTTGGTCGAAGTACGTATGTTTTCATGTCAGAATCATATTTTCCCCTTATAAAAACGGGTGTCCCATGTGACCTGATGTAAGTTTCTGCATGATGATGCTGATGATATGATCTGACACTTCTTTGAAAGGAAAAAAATTATGTTTTGAAAAACATTCTTGTTCATTTTCTTGCTGAGAGCTTGATGAGAAGATTGATACCACTCTTCATGTCTATTATGGAGTCATGGGAGTGCTGTAAATAAGAATAAATCTGTAAAACAATAAGCAAACAACGATGAAAATATAAAGACAAATAACAACATATAAATGATTCTAATAATCATACGTATTTTCATTTATTTTCACATTTATTTGTTCATTTATTTCTGTACATTTATTCATTTTTGCATATAAATTACCATTTCTTTCTGTTTTTTAATATATAAAGTCATTTATTTATTTTATTCTTTTTTATGGCACTTTTATGACTCCTTAGTTTGTACGGTAAATATACAAGACAGCAAATATGGCCAAAGGTAGCAAAATACACCTACCTGCACCATGTTACTGTTGGACAGAACCAGGCTAGCAGTTTCCCCCTGTTTCCAGTCTTTATGCTAAGCTATGCTAACCAGCTGCAGGCTACAGCTGCATATTTACTGTACAGGCAGGAGGGCGTGCTGATCCTCTCATCTAACTCTCGGCTAGAAAGCGAAAAAGCATATTTCCCAAAATGTCAAACTCTTAATATTTTCTATGAACAACAGTGAGTAGAACATGACGCTCATGTTCTCCACCATCACAATGATGGATAAGCAGCATTCAACACAACACTGTCAGATGTGAGGAAGAAGTATTACGAGGAGCGCTGGCTGGCACCCATGGGCTGCAACGTGACTGAGAAGGCGAGAGATTGTGTGGTTAGAGGGATGTGAATAGTCTGGTGTCAGCTGGAAGCAAGGTTTTCGCCATGGTGATTTAAAAGCAGACGCTAATCTGCCACCTTCAAAATCCACACAGCAAAAGAGCTCTGATCATTTTAAAACACGGCTGAATTACAGGGGCGGCTTTATTGTTGTTGCTGGACATCCACACACACACACACACACACACACCCGCACACAAACAAACAGTCTTAGAAATTCAAATGCAGTGATTTGCTTCGGAAAATTAATAACATTCATTAGTTACATCACATAAAGTACATTTATTTAACTGCATGTGTGTGCGTGTGTGTAAGCAAGCCCTTGTTTGTCACATGTAAGTGGCATTTGTCAGAGCTGTTGTGAAAGCAGTGACAGGATTGATGGTGGGGTGGAGAGAGCCACAGACACAACAGGAGAGTGTCTACATGTGTATAATATTTTGGTGTGTGTGAGTCTACAGACAGACAGTATATAGGAGCTATAGAGGGATAGACAGAGGCAGAGGGATGATGATGGATCTGGCAGGGCTCGTGAACACCGCTGGGAGAAAATGCCTGTGGTTCAAAGACACTCTCAGCAAACTTAACAAAGAAAGATGGCACAGAGGGGGAGAACATGAAAGGAAACTACACAATCATCTCTCACATAAACTTGGAGAAAACATCCTGGCCCTGCTGGCTGAATATACTGTAAGAAGACGTTGGACTATTTTTACATAAACTCGAGGCAGCACAACACACAACAGCACTACTACAAGTTCTTAACATCTAATAAATGACTTAATAAAAGTTAATAATGTAACCTCAGATATTTGTGTAAATTATCCCAAACCCACAACTGTCTAATTCAAACCTAACCAGGCTTGAGGAGTAACAGATTACTTGTAATGGGATTATGTAATCTGGACACAAAAAAAAGGTAACTGTATTCCATTACAGATTAAAAGATGGAATCAGATAACAGAAACATTTAATTAAAAAAGGGATTATTGGTTTGATTACAATTTTAAAATAAAGAACACACACAGTTTCCAATTCATTAGTGAAAAATGCTTCATTTTTTGTCTTTAAATCGATCAATTAATCAATAAATTGTGCACAAGAAAGGAAGAAACATCTGGACAAACTAACAACAAACACACAGAGCTGCAAGGATTAATCTGTTATTAATCAACTATTAAATTAATCAGCATCTATTTTATAATCAATTTAAAAAGATTTCTTCAACTTTGGAAAGCCTGATCAACATTTTTCACCAGTTTCTGACATTTCATGGACCAAATAACCAGTTGATTAATGGAGAAAAAGATGGACAGATTAACTGATAAGGAAAATAATCATTACAGGCAAGACTTCAAGAAATTTCAAGTGACAAGATTGTGACAGGATAAATTAATCAATTAATTGTCAATATTAATTGTCAATATATCAGTTGTGAATATTCTCTCATTGCTTTACTCCTCTCTGACAGTAAACTGATTTTTTTTTTAATTGTGGACAAAACAAAACATTTGAGAACGTCATCTCAGACTTTGATCAACATTTTTCACCATTTCATGGACCAAACAACTAATCGATTAACTTGGAAAATAATCAACCAATTAATGGATGATGAAAAGAATCACTAGTTGCAGTCATAAAAACACTATATTCAAACAAACAATTGCACCATATTTTATATTGAGGTAATCTAGAAGTAACAAAGTATTAAAGTTACATTACTTTAATATTTTAATACTTGGATTAGGTTACTGGCTACAGTTTTTAACAGGTAATTGGTAACTGTGTCGGAAATCCTCCCAACTGTGAACCTAACAGACACTTGAACCTGCTGTCACAGGTACAGATGAATCAGACCCTGAAGCTGGGCGCACACTGTACGATTTGATCCCATTTCTCACCCAAACAACTCATTTTAGAGACCCAATTTCATCTTCATCGAGCATCCTTTGCTTGCAGCAAAGCCACGAGTCGACATAAAGCGTCATGTGGATGGAAAAAAAGGACAGTAAAACGTAGCTAGCCTACCTCCGAGTCTCTCAGCAGAATGGACAAACCATGCTATCCAGTCTTCCTCAACACCTGAGTCTGCTGTGTCCAAGCTAGCCCTACTCTGCCTCTGATTGGCTGTACCCTTCCAGGCATTTGCCAAATGCTAACACTTGCCAAGCCATGATGTTAACTGGCACTATGAACTGGACAGGACCGGGAGGAGAGCGACTCAGCCACAACGGCTCACGTTTTTGTTTCCAGTGTTGTGTCGAAGACTAGAGGCTGACATTTTTACGTGAATCCTGTGGGATTCCCGCCGGATGGGAGTCAGTTTCACTATTAATCACGGGAATAGGACAAGACAGGGAGCAGGCAGGAGCGACAATCATAATAAGAATGGATTCGTTTTTTTGCAGGCACTTGACTGTGGATTGATGGATAGGACAGGAGCCATTCTTGTGAAAATCCACTTCTGTGTCATACATACGAAGACTGTTTCCCCATTGATTTGTTTTTCTCCTTACCTTAACCTCATCCCGGCCCTCAACGAGTCAGTTTAGTCTCTCCCATAGTTTCATATTTAGCATACAGACATGAGAGTGGTATTGATCTTCTCATCTAACTCTCAGGAAGAAAGTAAACGAGCTTATTTCCCAAAATGTTGAACTTTTGCTTTGAGGATTAAAGCTGAAGCTTAATGATTTTGTTCTCTAGTTATTTCACAGGCGTGTGCAGACAGACAGTTTTGTCTGGTAACAGAACAAAAAACAGTTTTTAAGTGAAAGAGATGATGATGCTTTGATCAGATTTTGTGATCTGAAAGTCCCCTTGCACCTGTTATACATTTTTCCATATATTTCCCAGTATGCACTGTGGTTCGGAGTGTCGTCTGTGTTTCTGAAAGAATTTTCATTCTGCATTCTAAGAAAAAATCTTTGATGAGTTGCCGCCGGTTAATGTTCCTTTCTCTCATATAT
>JAJHUR010140350.1:0-39768 GCA_027495735.1 Lutjanus campechanus | reverse complement strand
GCCTACCTGTTGGGTCGAACCCTGCGCCCCCACCGGGGAAGCTGAAGCCCTGGAGGTCTCCGGCGCCCTGCGCGGCCACCAAGAGCACAGCGGGGAAAACGAGGAGCAAGAGCGGGGACAGAAGCAGCAGCATGTCGGGTGGTAGACAGAATTGACGTCCAGAGTTGAGAAACTTTTCAAAGTAAATGAAGAAAGAACACACGGTTCCACTCCCGTTTAGGAGGCACCGGTGTCAGTCTGTAAAGTGTTAAGCGATCTGTGTTGCTATTACGGGTACAGCCACCAGGAGTGAGATGTGATACCGATGATTCACTTAAGAAACAGTATGCTGACTTAAAAGCGTACAAAAAGTTTCAACACACTTAAGAAAGTTTGCTGTAGCGATTTGCAGAGTCATCCAATCACAAGAGGGCTGTGCGTAAAAATATTCCAAAAGTGGGCGATGATATTCCAGCAAAATAACAGTTATAATTCCACACTAGGCCTAAAAATTAAGATAACAAGAGTCTATTAATCCATCAACATTAAAATCCAGTATTGCAACCACACACAGAGCAGATCTTGGGATTTTAAGTGCAGATCAAAAGACCCTTTTCAGTTCAAATGGTGTTTAAATGGAGAGCAACATGGACCTCTATAATCCTGCTTCTCTGTTCCTCTTCTCCAGTGGGAGTCTGTGTTGTGTCGCCTTGTGGTCTCTTTATAAACCAGCTGATCACACTTTGTGCAGTGCCCTAGTCTCTCTTCTGTCACCCCTTTCCCAACAGAGACATAGAGATGTGACGTTTGTACTCGGAACTGACTGCCTCTCCTCCTTTCCTCCTTCTCTACCTCTCCGTCTCTCTCACTCCCTCTCTCTCTAGCAACAGGGCCCCCAACAGGTTATCATGTTTCCCACGGCCCAGCCAGGCGCACAGAGATCAAACAGTCCAGTCTGATCCAGCATTGATCTAGTGACCTCGATATGCAGTTTTTGGATAAGCTTATAGTCTATCAGAACTGAGCAACTGCTTTGTGGATTTATGACTTTTTATGGATTTGGGTGAAGGATCAATCAAAGCCCCTGAGACCTCACTATGAGAAGTCGCCTATTGCATGAAATCAAGACTATAATGCCAGGAATAGCAAGTCATATTTCACGTCATGACTCACGGCCAGGCTGTCTGGGTCTGACAGTTGTATCCTTGTTCACAGATTCTCAAGTTATGCCGATGGACTTGGTAAATGTTTGCACACCTGTCCGTGGGGTTTCTGTGGGCTGAGATTTCTTCAATACACTTTAGACACACACACTATCTCCTAAAATTATTAGTAGAAATGTCTGAGGGACACAAACAGATCACACGACTACGCATGCACATTGGTGAACACAAACACACACACACACTTAAACAGTAACAAAGCGTCAAGTTTCATTCCAGCAATTCGGCTCCCAGTTTAAAAATAGTGAGGGAGATTTGACCTCTACCCTGTGGAGCATGCCCAAATGGCAAGTGTCCAGTAAAGCCTCAGCAGGATCTGAGTGAGGATATTGTATATGTGCATTCTACAAACCCTGTTTTCAAAAGAGTTGTGACTTTGTGTAATAATATAAATAAAATGAATGCAATGATTTGCAAATACCCTTTGACTTGTCTTAAACTGAATACAATACAAAGACAAAATCTTTTATGTTCAAACATTGTTTTTTGCAAATATACACTCCTTCTGAATTTGATGTCTACAACATGTTTCAAAAAAGTTGGAAAGGGGCAACAAAAGACTGGGAGCGTTGTGTTGTGCTAATAAAGAGCTTGTTTGAAACATTCCACTGGTAAACAGGTTAAATGACAACAGGTGATAGTATCGTCCTTAAAAGGCTCAGTTATCCACAGCAAGGATAGGCTAAGGTTCACAATTTTGTGAAAACCTGCATGAGTAAATAGTCCAACAGTTTAAGAACACGGTTTCTTGACACAGAACTGCAGGAATTTCACCATCTACAATCCATAATATAAAATTCATAATATAATTGAAAGATTCAGGGAAACCAGAGAAATCTCTGCATGTAAGGGGCAAAGTCAAAAACCAACATTAAATGCCTGTGACCTTTGACCCCTCAGGCAGGACTGCATTAAAAACCAACATGATTGTACAGAGGATATTACTACATGACATTGAGTCGTTATTAAGTACAACTGCACAGCTGCAGTTACAAATGGAAATTAAGACTATACCATGCAAAGCAAAAGCCACATGTCAACAACATCCAGAATCGCTGCTTACCTGAAGTGGACTGATGCAAAGTGGAGAAGTGTGCCGTGACCTGACAATTCCATATTTCAAATTGTTTTCAGAAATCATGGACATCATGACCTCTGGGCTAAAGAGAAGAACCATCCAGATATTTATCAGTGCAAAGTTCAAAAACCAGCATCTGTGATGGAAAGGAGGTAAGGGGATGTGTTACCCATGGTATCATGGGTAACATGCACATCTGTAAAGGTCCAATTAGTGCTGAAAGGTACATACAGGTTTTGGAGCAACATTCTGCCATCCAGACGACATCTTTTCAGAGACATCCCTGCTTATTTCAGCAAGACGATGCCAAGACACATTGTGCATGTGTTACAACAGCGTGGCTTCATAGTAAAATAGTTCAAGTACTAGACTTCCCATAGTCCAGACCTGTCTCCCATTGAAAATGTGTGATGCATTATGAAGCAAAAAATAAGACAACAGAGAGCCCAGACTGTTGAGCATCTTAAGTCATATATCAAGCAAGAATGGGGGAAAAAAATTGCTTTCAGAACTTCAACAATTTGTGTCCAAATTGAGCTAATTGAGTGGTGTTAAAAGAAAAGGTGACGTATCACAGTGGTAAATATGCTTCTTTGGAACATGTTGCAAATTCCAAATGAGAGTATATTTACAAAAAACAATAAAGTCAATTAGTTTGAACATTAAATATCTTGTCTTTGTATTGTACTAAATTGAATATAGGTTGAAAAGTATTTGAAGATCATTACACTGTTTTTATTTATGTTTTACGTTTTTGGAACTGAGGTTTGTACATGACTACATCTGAACTTAGTCCTACAGCCCCTACTCTGCTCATACATGATGATGAGACAGAGAAGGGAAGAAATCGGGACGTTGCAAAAGCAAAAAAAAAAAAAAAAAAGCTCGGAACACTCAATGAAACAAACCACCAAAACTCATAGAGGAGTGACATTCAGCTTGTTTTTATCCATGACCCTTCATCAAGGAACCTTGGCAGATTGATTTACTTCAAGTGTAATACACCAGACTGAAAACATGGAGGGATATCATCATATCAGGAGATAAAAATGACAAAGGCAGGATATAAGAGAAAATACACTTATTCCATAAGCACAAGAGCAATGAAAATGCTCATAAAGCTGCCAGAACGATCTGACCAAAAATGCCGCTTTTCCTCCACTTCTGCAGGACTTCAAACTACAATGTTGTTGGAATACCAAAAGTACATTGTTTAGCAAAATGCTGTGACAGAATTGCTATAAAACATGAAGTCCAATCAATCATGATGCTTCAATCTGACTTTGTGTACTGAGAATGGACACAAACACTGTTCAGATGGGATTTGATTGTGAGGTGCAGCTGGACTGTTATGATGCAAAAACTACTTGGGCATGCTGAATGCACATATACAAGAGATGAAGTGATTCACCTCATTGTCGTGAAAATGTGAAAGTCAATCTTTAAACATTATACACAGAACAGTATAAATGCATGATGGAAACCAGTATACTTTTTGAGATGTTTTAGGCAAGTCAGATACTCTTGGCAGTGGTTTTTAAGGTAATTTAAGAGTGGGTAGAGAGAGAACTAAACCTACAGCACAACCACAGACGATTAAAGGACAGTTCAGCACTTTTCATGTGAATTTCTTGTCAGCGTTGATGGTAAATATAGTCAATTAACAATAAGTTCCTCATTGGGTCTTTTACTGACCAAGAAAGAGGGACTCTTCTGCTCATGGAGGCGTGCCAGCAGTGCATAGATGTGCCATACATACTACAGGTGCATTGCACACTAGCCCACGCCAATGCTGTAAAAAATGCTGCATGTATCACCAACTTGGCCTATGTCTATCACTTTGTTGGCCAAAACAGGTTTAGGTGACAAAAAAACTCATCTAGCACACCCTCTGGCTAGAATTTATCTATACTGACTGGACATCTACATGAAAAGTGGCAAATTTTCCCTTTAGTTCTACTGTATTTGCAGTTTGCAAGCACATTTGACTTTTTCCTTGACTTTGCGACAGTGAAATACACACCGCTATGCTGCATACATTAAAAAAGAGGGACTGATTATGTTTCGATTTGAGTTTGAGCACCCTGGTACAAAAAACACAGCATACTGATTATAAAACATAGGCCTTGGTCTCCCAGAATACACTGATAGTGTATTACATATTATCACACTCATGTGCTACACTCAAAAATGTCATCTCTGATTTTTAAAAAAGGTATTTTGTTACTGACCAGTTAAGCCCAGTAACCTAGAAGATCTAAGGAAGCTAAGCCAATAACTGCAGGCAGACGTGCATGTTAGCCTTCGCCTGGTAATTTCTTTTTCAGTGTTATACAGCATGAAGAATAGTTGAAATGGCCAGACGACTGTTAAGTAATTATGAATTTGGCGAACAAGTTTCAAAGCACACCAGTGAAGATTAAAAAAGACTATTAAAGAGACACACTACAAGCCATGTCCACCTTGACCACTCAAGTGAGGCCAAACTCAAACAGGAGTCAACATGACAAATTCTATTTGGTAACAAAAGTGAACTTAACTATGCAGTTATCATACAAAAACATCAAAATGTACCTCGGCAAAAGCTTATAAAATATAATATGAATAAAATATAATTATATTCCTTGGTCCGTAAAAACTATGTTACTCTTACAGCACATTTTTCCCTTGCACACAACAGATCAACAAGCTTTTCAGTAAAAACATGACCTCGGTAGAAAGAGAACATATTGAAAACGGCTTCCAAACCCACAGGCATATAAAAACAAAATGATTTGTGTACAAATCAGGTTGTTGTGAGAGTTAGAAGGCAGATTCTTCTTCTTTTAGGTGAAAGTCTTGGAGCTCAAGGTCCTTTTTAGTGGAGCAGTTGACATGTCCACAACAAACCACGAGAGGGAGCTACAGAGAGGATTCAGTCCAGTATATTGTCTTTTTCTCAAACTCTCTTTAGCGTTCCTGATGGTCACAGTTTCTCTCTGATACAGAGTTTCAGAGTCTGCAGTGTGCGTGCAATTACTCACAGGTCCATGAGCCTCTTTGGGAAGTACATGCACACATTTTCTCAGTAATTCAAAGCACACATACAAATCACAAACACACACACAGAATAAGTATTACTATCACTCCTGGAGTGCACATATAGACAATGTTTGTAGTAAGGTACAACAACCCATTTACTTTCTTAGGAGACTATGGTCATTTGAAGCAAACCTGTTACTGTTTTTCTAATTTATAATACTAAGTGTTATGCAGTATATAATCAGTGCAGGTTTCAGCTGTCTCTCTGTTTAGCTTACAGCTCGACCGGTTAGACTGCTGTGTACCTGCTCAGACATTGTGGGTCAAATTCTGGAGTCATGTTTTCGAGCTGTGTATACTTAAAGAATGTTGTCTCTGGCAGTTAATATTGCCCTATTCAAAATGTGTTGTGCTGATTTGCATTTACATCAGCACTTACAACACACGAGTCACCTGAGATACACCTTCTCCCGAGTGGGGCCAAAGCGAGCCTGACCTGCCTCCAAGTGGGTTGCAGTGACCTCTTGCTTTATTTTACTGTTTTGAGTTTGTTTTCAGCTGTATAGGAACCATATTAAATCACTGCTGATGAAAATACAAAATTTCTTGAATTTGCTGCTTTATAATAAAAGCTTTTAAATAACAAAATGATGGATGCCTTTTATTGTGAAGAATTTCTAGGAATTAAAACATACTCACCATTTTACAGCCACTAGACTCGAAGACAAGTGGATATCAGTTAAGAGACACACCTTTAAGCTGGCAGCCCTGTTGCAATGAAGATACAAATCCCTGCTGAGGTGGGCTGACACACTGAGTCAAGCAAAGCCAGCACATATGTATGGAAAAGAGGCAATTAATTCACTGCAGCCACCTGCTTGTTCTGTCTGTTTGGTTAAATGTGTTTTGTTATTTATGTGAAACAGTTTATGTACTGGGGCACTAGGCACATTTCAGAAGAATATTCTGATGATAAAGTGAAATCACATCAAATCAAATGACAGCACCGACTCATTCGATGCCCCTGACGACATGCCTGAGTCACTATTGGTGTAAGCCCCTTGGCCATCTGTCAGCCCACCCAATGAGGATGATGGTGAGGATGAAGATGCTGGTGATGATGAAGAAGTGCTGTGCGACCGCAGAATGGCCCCAGCAGCACTGCAGTGGGGCCGGGGCCCCGGTTCAGGGGTGTAGGTGAAGGTGAGGGCGGTGGAGTAGATGATTCCATCATTGCGGACCAGCGTGACGGGGACCTGAACTGGTTGTCTCACCCAGCGCCATCCCTCCCTGAAGGCAGAAATGTCCGGCACCACGCAAAGGACGCTCTCTCCACATCTAAAAAGGAACAGACGGATGAGACAACGGTGTGAGTATTTGAGCCATTAAAAACTAGGACTGTAACTAGTGATTCTTTTTACTCTTGATTAATGTGCAGATTATTTTCACGATTAGTCTATAGAATGCCAAATAAATTGTGAAAAATGCTCATCACAGTTTCCCAGAACCCAAAGTGACATCATCAAATTGCTTCTTTTGACCAACCAACAGTCTAAAACAAAAATGTAAAAACATTTACTGTCATAGATGACGAAGAAAAGCAGCAAAAGTTCACATTTAAGAAGCTGGAGCCAGCAAATGCCTTTTCCTTGAAAAATGACTAAAATGATTAATCAATTATCAAAATAGTAATTGGTATAGTAAAAGTAATCAACTAACTTGATCAACTAATCATTGCAGCTCTATTAAACACTACTGTGCAGCCATAAACACCTCACCTGTACATGGTGTCAGCCTCCACATCTCCAAACCACACTCTGAGGTTAGGGCTGAAGTTCTGCCCTGTCAGCTCCAACATTGCCACATCTCCTCCACCATTTAACTTGAAACAGACATACAGGGAAGGTTTTCTGTCTTTAGAAAGTCCCTACAAAGTGAGTAACAACTTAAAGAGGAATTAGTTGGTAACCAGAATGGCAGTCGTGTGCTGATAAAATGCATTACAAGTACATTTTAAACAGAAAATGCTGTGTACATACCTGGAGGCTTTCAACCACAGGGACAGGTGTGACTGGTGTGGGGACGGGACCCATACCCTCATAAAAGGTATATTCTGCCTTGTCAGTGCTAATGATAGTCCAGGAAGCCCCATCATTAATATTCTCCTTGTTAGTTTCTTTGGAGCACGGTGTGGCCTGGGAAAACAAACAAACAAACAAACAAACAACACAGTAATATATTTTCCATTTTTATATTTAACAAGGAGAGAAACACACTTGAGCAAGCTACTGTAGTGTCAGGTACGAGCTCACCAACGACAGGGACAAAGATTAGACTCTGTTTTCTTGCCCTGCAATGCTAATTAAAACAAATGGGTAGACCTCTCATGTGGGTACTAATTTCATAACATGCACCTGCTGGTGGGCAATGCTTTCAGCGGACCGGTTAATATTCTGTTGTTTACAGGCAGAAACAGCAGCACTCCCAGCTCATGAAAAAGCCACTGACAAAAACCATTACAGAGGTTCCATACCAATAGCTTATACCGTCTTACTTACCAGTGATGACAGATCTTTTTCACAGGAGCCATACTGATATGAAACAGTACGGTAAACACAGGTGTTACCAATGGTACTAATTAAGGTTCCATTCCATTTAGTGTAGCAGAGCCTTTCCAGTGAACCAACATACACTATAGCAGCACTGTCTGCTTAACCTGAATGGAATGGACCCTTAATTAGTATCATTGGTAACACCTGTGTTTATACTACTATTTATTGTGAAAATGGCTGCTGTGAAGAAGGTTATATTAAAATCTTTTTTAATAAAAACATCTTTCTTCAGTTGTTGTTAAGTGAGAGGAGCTCTTATGTCTGTTACCGGTCACAACAATAAAAAAGCAATTCATTTTCTCTATGGACAATGTTAGGTGGCTCACAGTTTGAGCACTGGGGCTTGGCTCAGCATGACATTCTGCAAGATAAATTATCAGTACAACAGGCAAACAACTGTGTCAAAAAATATCTGGATAAAAATTTTAAGGTACAAACTTGTGCATAAAAACATCCAGTGAGAAATTACATACAACTCCCAAGGTGCATTTCTACAAAAAATATACAATCACCAACCTTAATAAATAATAAATAATAAACAAGGAATAATAAACAATTAAAACGATAATACAAGCAACAATTTAAAAATATGATAAACATCTTAAAGGACCAGTGAGTAGGATTTAGTGGCATCTGGCAGGAAGGTTGTAGATTGCAATCAACTGAATACTGCTGGCAAGCATACAGGAAAAACTGTGGTGGCTGCAAAACTTCCCTCTGTAAAAGTCCCTCTCTAGTGTTGTGCACTACTTTAGAAACATGCTGGTGCATGGAAGAGGAGCGGAACTTTTAAACTAAGTTATATTTAAATTCTGGGTAAATTTTAAAAAAATAAACTATAAACTGTCATGCTGTGTTTTTTTTGTTTGCCAACTGTAATGACAAAGTACTTGGAATTTACTGCAGCTCAGATTTGTGTTTGTGGCAGAACTCTTCTCCATAGCAATAGTTTTATGAGTACTGCATTTAGAGCCATCTGTCATGCAAAAGTGAGGGACTAAACTTGGTTTATCAGAAACAAAGCTGAACTAACTAAACTTATATAGTTTCTATAGTAAATAATGGAGATCATTGAAAAAAAACAAACTAAAATGGGAATACAGAATGAAGAGAAACACATCCACAATGAGCAGCCCCTTCTGTTTCCCAACTTTAGAGGAAAACCCAAATTTAAAAAATCTGAAATATCTATTGTTTTTTTTTTTAATCAATACAACAAATAGAATTTACAAAAAGCAAAATTAAAATAATTCCAAACTATTCAAAAAAAAAGACTATTCAAACTTGTGTGTGTGTGTGTGTGTGTGGCTGCCCACCTGGAACTGGATGATCCTCTCCTGTGAGAGACAGAGATACATTCTGTCTGTATCTTTTAGATAGAAGCAACACTTGTGAAGCTGGGACACAGGATCATCTGCATCCAATAATGCAGATTGCTTGTCCACTTTGCGAATGACCTGAGGAATCGAGGCAAACACACCCATCAAAAATAATACCCAATAAATACGAATACATTATTTGTGTACATATGTATACAAATAATGTACTTATGTGCAAATGAACACAAACACATTTGCGCAGTTACAAACATACACAAGTGGTATGACTGCTCACTTTATCACAAACAATAGACAACTGACATATGAACTGACATAAACACATGCATACCAGTCTGGGCAGGGCCATGCCAGTAACAGAACAGACCAATTTGACCGTCTGGCCATAGTGAATATAGCCATCTCTCACAGCAAACTCCTCTCCCTCAGACTCATCATCGTCCACTAAACAAAACAACCATCACAAAAATAATGTAAAAAACAACATAACAATGTGTCTATCTGCTTTGATGCAGGCATGGTTTAACATTAATAAAAATGGAAACCGAGGAAATGGATATATGGAAGAGCATAAGGGAATTAGGAAAAAAATTAGTAAAGATTTTTTTTAAATTTTGTATTTCAAGAATAAAGTCAAAATGTCGGAGATTAAGTTGAAATGTCAAGAATAAAGTAGAAATGTCAAGAATAAAGTTGATGAGAATCAAGTCTTAAACCTTTTTTTTTTTAACGCAAACAAAAAACTTTCTCCTCTGATTTATTTTTTCTTATTCTAGCCCTGATACTGAAAGTTCTACTTTATTCTCAACATTACAACTTTACTCTTGAAACCCAAAATTTAAAAAAAAAACTTCCTGCGCTCATTTTTCCCCCTTAAGCCTGGCCCTAATACTCTTCCGTAGAGGATAAAATAAAATGAAGAAATAAGAGACACAGATAAAGATAATGTGTGACTTACAGAGGTGGATATAGAAAGCACCCCACTGTTGGGAGCTGGCAAGAAAGTTTCCCCCCTCCACATGAAGATACCTGGTACTAACTGTCTGGGAACGCAGGCGGTTAAACAACGCCACCTTAGTCCCTGAAGCTATGCACACTAGGGAGAGAGAAAGACAAAGGGTGAGTCAGAGAGAGGATCCTTACATGAGCTGGTGTGTATGTATGTCTGTGTGTGTGTGTGTGTGTATGTTGACACATTCTGCAACTCACAATCTGCATTTTTCAAGGACTGTTTCTTCTTGGAGGGCTTGGAGATGACCTTGATCCTCTTGCTGAGGAAGACTCCTATGTTGTCACTGTTCCCATACAACATCTTCACAGACAGCATGAAGTGTTTCCTTTTATCCGAGTCACTGATATACAGTGTCTTGGCTGTGCAGAAGTGCTACAAGCAGGGAAAAGATCGAGGTTAGGGGATTTTTGTGTGCGAATGTGTTTTTGTTTGTCCCCCCTTTCACTTCCTTCTTGTGTCCCTCTGAGAACAAGTTTATTAGTGGCAATGGTGCAATAAGAAAACATGAGGACAGGCGAGAATATCAGATACAGCATGAACATGGTTACCAGGGTTTTGCGGCAACAAACAGAGGATATGGTCAAATTGCAAAGCAAAGCAGATGAACATTTCATGCTGCAGTTACTTTGCATGGTTCATCAGTGGTGAAGAAGAGCAAAAAACAAGTACCCTGTTTATTGAGACTAAGTAGAGTAAGAGAGGAGTATGTGAAATGTTACAGTTACCAACACCAAAACCCCTGCAGTGTTATTATACAACCCCAATACCAAAAAGTTGGGATACTGTGTACTGTGCACATTTCTAAAAAATTGAGACATGGACAACAAAAGACTGGGAAAGTTCAGGAATGCTCAAAAACACCTGTTTGGAACATTCAAAAGGAAAGCAGATTAATTAGTAACAGGTGACAGTATCATGGTTGGATATTAAATGGGCATTATTGAAAGGCTCGGCCATTCACAGGCATGGATAGAGTGAGGTTCACCACTTTATGAAAACTTGCGTGGGGAAATAGTCAAACAAAATAGTCAACACAAAACTGCAATGAATTTAGGGATTTCACCACCTACAATCTATAACATCATTAAAAGATTCAGAAATCACTGCATGTAAGGGGCAAGGCCAAAAGCCAACACTGAATGCCTGTGACCTTTGAACCTTGAGGAGGCATTGCATTAAAAACCCACATAACTGAATCAAGGATACTACATGGGCTCAAGAACATTTCAAACACACCTTCAATAAAACGTTTGAAGGCCAGATTGATTGTCAAAGGTAGTTACAGGTTTGGAGCAACATGTGCTGTCATCAGAAGATTTTTCAGAGACGTCCCTGCATATTTCAGCAAGATGATGCCAAGACACATTGTGCATGTGTTACAACAGTGTGGCTTTAAAAGAAAAAGAGTTCAGGTACCAGACTGGCCTTTCTGCAGTTCACACCTGTCTCTCATTGAAAATGTGTGGTGAATTATGCAGCACACGTTACAGCTACAGAGTACCCAGACTGTCGAGCATCTGAAGTCATATATCAAGCAAGAATGAAAAACAATTTTGCCTTCAAAACTTCAACAATTAGTGTCCTCAGTTACCGAAGGCCAACTGAGTGTTGTTAAAAGAAAAGGTGGGTATCACAGTGGTCAACAAGAACATATATTGTATATTTACAATACAAAAAAAAATCTGTTTGAACATAAAATATCTTGTCATTGTACTGTATTTAATTGAATATATGCTGAAAAGCTTTATTTATATTTTACACAATGTCCCAACTTTTTTGGAACTGGCCAACCCACCTTCCCCTCCAGATTGAGTTGCTGCATCTCCTGCTCGCTGTTGCCTATCCCAATGAACGCACATGGCTGGGCTTCCTGCTCTGTGCAACCTTCCTTCTCCAGATTCTCTAACTTCTTCTGCCAGCCACTGCCCATCAGATACACACATGGTGGAGGGCAGAAAAACCTAATTGACACAAGCAACCAAAGGTCAAAAGACATACAAGGGATCAAATGCATGTATTTTGAGTAGTATTTCTTCATCAAACATTGACCGATTCAAAGGATTCAGCTTTTAACAGTGCCAGACAAACCTTTTTTCATTGCCATATGACTTTTGTGCAACCTTTGCATGTAGTATGAGCACCGTTTGATCATCTTTCCCCTTCAAGTAATTCCTCATAGCCTCCCTGAAATGAGGGAGAAATACATGTTAACACAAGCACCGTACAAATTGTCCCACCGTCTATTTAAATCAAGTTGTTTTCATTTAGCTTTCATTTTTACAAACATTTCACAAACATCACAAACAAACCCAAAGGTGATTAAAGTACCCAAAGGATTAAAGGACTTAAAAATGTAGAAATATCAAAAAAGCCACTTAAATAAAACCACCTAAAATAAATAGGATAAAAATCATTTGAGATGTCTGCACTGTGAAGGAGTGCCCAATGTTTGTCTTTACCTTGTCAAACGCTGAGGCTGAGGTCGCTCTCCAAACTTCCTGCAAAACAAAAACATCAGGGTGCAAGATGTTTACATGTGGTTTCAGTGCTGAGGCAATGCAGCTGAGATAAAAACAAAAAGCTTGACTGTAAGTGGGTGAAAAATACTGAGAGGCCAAGTGCACAATGTCGTTGACACCTGTGATGCAGGGGCACTTGTACAGTCAAACTGTGTTATGAACTCAGATAAATTTGTAACCACTCTTTCTAGGTTTCTGGACTAGGAATGGAGCTGCTGGACAATATACAATATGGTGTTTTAATTGGGTTTCCTTTCAGATAATGTATGTTTTCCAGACTGAGTGTTTAGGAATTGTGTCTTCTGAGGTTATTACAACAAAAGCTGTTATATTGTGCAGTGAACTTCCGCAGAACTTCTGTTAAACAGGAAATCACAGATGGTATTACTTCTCATTCCTCATATAACAAACATAAATCATACTGAAGTGCCCAGGCTGATACTGTATTATGATGCCTGAATACTATAATTAACGGATACTGTAATGTTTTAAACATGGTATTGAAAAAGTATCAAAACTTTTGACAACTTTAATGTTAATGCATGCTGAGTTATTAGTTCTGGGTGCATATCCTCACCTTGCATCGACTGGGTTTGAGGATGCTTCACAGCTACAGTAAATTTGAATTCATTACGTATTGATAAACTTTGTCTTTTTCAAGTTTGCACATCTGTGAATTTATATTTGTATGCAACCCTGTTCCCTAAGAATTATATTTATCTAATATTAGATTTATTAGGGAGGCATAATAAATATTGAGGCCAGGAAATCATCAGCTGATATTGGTCTATCACAACTGTATCAGTATCAGCATATATTAGCTGATAAATATTGGCTGTAATAATATTTGACGGATTATGTCAAAGCATTTAATTTGGATTCTTGGGCGAAATGCGTCAGAACTGTTCTTTGTTTTTGTTGTACTAGTGATGTCACTTAGATTTCGATCAGTCAAAGCGTGGAATATTAAATCACTCATCTTTGCTCACTACATCTCAGCCTTTCTTACCCTTCAGATGTGCATAACTTAAGAGGTTCTGAACATCTTTTTAAAATACAAAAATGTGAAATTATCAGTTATTATATCTTTATCAGCCACGGGATGCAGGCAATTGTTGATTAATATCAATACTGAGGCTTTTTCTCAAACATAATATGATATTTAATATATGGACAAACCATATCGTCCAGCCCTATCCACATTTTATTCACCTACATTATTATAATAGTAGCAATACTGTAATAACGTAGTTGAAGAGTGTAACAGTACATTGTTACAGAGATACTACTAGCCTATAAAATATTAAGAACTGATCACTCTCTATTTGAGTTAACGTTACGTTTTGACTAGAGTAAAATTAAATTAAACCAATAAATTTATGCTGAGGATGATGCTTAACTAATCTAGCAATGCACTCCACTATAACTACTTCCAGCAACTTCTACAACGTTCATGTACAGTGTCATGTTGAAGTCTTGACTAAAGTCTTGTAGAGATGTTAAATTGCTGCTGTACTCAATTTGTTGAAGCAGAAATTGACTAGACACAAGAAGTAACTACTTAAACCCAAAAGGCAAAACTGTTGCCTGGCAAAAAGTTTCTGATATAGTTGGAAACTGAGTTATTATCGCACGACAAGTCAACAAATGGCAGAGAAGCTGCGATACAACGAAGAATGGTTTTGCACAACTGACCCCACATCAAGCCACAAGTAGCACTGTGAGGGGTAAGCTAACTGAAGCCACAGCAACAGTGCTAACATCCAAAAACATCACTCAGAAACACTACAAACTGGCAACTGTTGTGTAACAAAACTTTTAAAAATATAATTATGCTTTGAATTTTAGCACTTACCCCGTGACAACGGGCGCCATCTTCCAAATAACTCCCCCCCACCCCCTAAAAAAAAGTCCAACAATCGCGAGATCCCTCCCCCCGTCCCCTCAGCAAAGCCAACGGCACAACAGAAGAATCAGACTGGAAGGAAAAGCAGAGAGAGAAAGAGCATGGAGGGGGAGGTGTGACGGGCCAAAGGGGTGAGAAGAGGGGGAGGAGTGGCGACGGGCAGAGGGCAGACGCCAAAACAACAGGCGTGGGAAAGTTGTAAAATCTCGCGAGAATGGAAAAACTCTCAC
Organism: Lutjanus campechanus; assembly: GCA_027495735.1. Classification (NCBI taxonomy): domain Eukaryota; kingdom Metazoa; phylum Chordata; class Actinopteri; order Lutjaniformes; family Lutjanidae; genus Lutjanus; species Lutjanus campechanus. Next base: position 24,851 of record JAJHUR010140350.1, on the reverse strand, counting down.
AATAGACATGAATGAAAAAGGGCCAATTATATCGCGAGAAGAGGAGGAAACCGCACAACTTGCTTTTTTGTTCACAAGGCGGCCACGATTCCCACGCCTTATTGAGCAATAAAGCAAACTACACCTCACTGCGTTGAAGAGCTGGAAACAGCCTTGAGATTAAAAAAAGCCTTATGTGAAGGGGTAACACTGGAGTTATATATTCTTACATAAATTCTTCATATGGCCATTTTAAGACTACAGAAACTGTTACTCTTAGAGAGGTTCTCAGCGAAGGACCCCTTACAACATAGAAAATATACTCATGTATGTCATGTACCGGAAGAACTTGACATGGCCATTTTATTTTATTTTAACACTTCTACATAGTTATGTGAAAGAACAACACAAGAAAAACCTATGTAGAAAAAGCTTCTACAGAGGTTTCTAACGGGTGATGCATGCTTGACAGGCTTCATATTGAATTATATTTATATTTTAGAGTTCTATATTGTTAAATTAGACTGTAATCTATCTATTTCTATTTTAAAAGTGAAAATATTATTGATTGAGCTATGAAGCCTTTTGTGAAAAAGAAAAAAATTCATATCATGATAGTTTAAAGCAATATTCCACCCAAAAATGAAAATTCACTCAATATCTACTCACCCCTATGCCGATGTGAGGATGGGTGAAGATCTTCAGTTCACAAAACAATCCTGGAGTTTCAGCAGAAAACAGGGTTGCAGCCAAATTCAGTACAATGGCAGTGAATGGTGACCACAGATAAAATGTAAAAAAAAGAAAAAAAAGAACACACAACAAACACAAAATGTCTCCATCCTGCTCGTGTGGTGTAATCCAAGTGTCCGTGCGCCATGACATTCAAATTTGACCCCAAAAGACGCCATTTACCCCATGTTTTTAGCTGAAATGTCAACTGTAGCCTCTCACACTCGAGCCAGATGCACAAGAGATCTTGCGATATTTTCGCACGTGCATCCATTAAGAGATATACGAAGTCTCACGATACATTGACGCCATGCTTGCATGTTACCTGGGAGGCTACAGTTGACATTTCGGCTAAAAACATCGTGTAAATGGCGTCTTTTGTGGTTAAATTTTAATGTCGCAGCTCAAGGACACTTGGATTACACCACACGAGCACGATGGAGACATTTTATGTTTGTTTTGTGTTCTTTCTTTTTTTTTACATTTTATCTGTGGTCACCATTCACTGCAATTGACTGCAACCCTGTTTTCTGATGAAACTCCAGGATTGTTTTGTGAACTGAAGATCTTCACCCATCCTCACATCGGCATAGGGGTGATTAGATATTGAGTGAATTTTCATTTTTGGGTGGAATATCGCTTTAAATAAGTGAATCTGTGAAGTTTTCACAGATTCCCTGGCAGAGTGCCACAGACTCCTGCAGGTCCCTAGACCTGTATTTGAGAACCACTGCTTTAAAGGAATTGAAAAAAAAATATATTAGAAAATTACAATAAAACACACTGTCAAACTCAAAGAACAGCAATAATATTTTTGGAATATGTTTTATTACATCAACTCATTTGCAAATGGTGAATATAAAAAATAAATGTATAAAAGTTTGTCTAAATTAATTTCATTAGACAGTACTAGATGAACAATTATTGCAGAATCTTTCACAGCATTAGGATAGTCTACAGACTGAACGTAAGATTTTGCAAAATGTGTAGTAATACAATTTAAACTCCCAAACGCAAGAAGGGGCACATTTATGTCGTGGGACTAATGGCAACATCAATTACATAATTTCAAATATTACTGTACATGGACAACATACAGTAGAAATATTATCTATAAATTCTTGACACATTTAACAAAATGTGGAAAAATGGCGACTCAAAAATAGCAAGCCTTTGACAAGAAAATGGCAAAGAATTTCTGCCTAAATTAACATCAAAAAGGGGGCATGTGTAACAAAGCACGAAAAGGACAGTTGGACTGGTTTTGAAAACCTAATCAAAAAGATAAACACACGTTTCTCATTTGACCAGAATGCAAAACAAACACCCTCCAGTGAGTTTCAAAAGTCGCCTGACATGCCCTCCTTCACTTCCCTCAGCACTTGGTAACACGCGGCATCATATGTCACACCACTGGACACTTGCTGAGTGTGGGAGCAGGGTCAGAGTGGAGGGGGAGCAGAGGCTTGCAAATGGAAAACACTTGAACCAAGTGACAATAAAAAAAGATGATTAAGTTGAGACACACACAACTAAGGAACAATATGCCTCAGAGTATACTTTCATATTTTAAAACCTCTATGTACCATTTCCCCTTGTTTAAATATCACTTCCATCTTCCACTGTGCAGTGGAAATGACGAAAGACCGCATCACACTCTTGGTAGCCTTTTCTCTTGAGTGAGTATTATGTACTGAAGAGTCAGTCTCACAAAAACCCACTTCAGTTTTCAGAGGAACGCAACAGTGCTTAAGATGGCAGCAGGGATTCTCCCAAGGGGAAGTCAACAAGGGTTCTTAAACCACTACTGCAAAAACCTGCTGCTGAAGTCTGTGGTACAAGATGAGGAATGAAAACCACACATAACACATACTCAGACAACACATCAACAATGTCAGTTTTCATTGTTCTCAAATTCTCAAACTTTTCTTGGACATGTTCTTCCTGAGTCAGTTAAGATATTTGGCAGGGGTCAGCTGCTTCATATCTGAAGGTCTTTGGGAAAAGTCTTTAAACATTTATGATCCTATAAAGTAGTGACTAAAAGTTGAAAACACTGAAAAAAAAAAAAAAAAAAAAAAAAAAAAAAAAAAGAGGTGCTGTTTAAAAGAGGAAACACATATACGTCCAGCAATTGTGATGTAAACAACGTCCTCTGGTATTGTTGTCTGGCCCCATGTCTAAATTTTCCAGAAAATCTTCTTTCTGTAAAGCACGTAGGAGATGAAGACCCAACAGGAAGTAGCCACAAGGTTCTGGGTGAGGTGCTCAGTGTGGGATTGGCTGTTGGCCATTCGCCAGCGGAAGGGGAAGTACTCCTCAAACACTTCATGGCCCACGTACACGAGGATGGAGTTCATACCTGGAATCACGTACACCAGAGCGGAGCAAAGGTCACAATGGTTATAGAGATTTTCAAAGTAGTAGTCCAACTCTATAAAGGAATTTAAAATTGTTACATTTGGTAGACATAATTTCTCTGTACTCCAATGCACAGACCATGCCAGAAGTTAGACAGTAATTGTGTAGACTTAAAGGGTAGCTGTGGTATTTTTAAACCTGAACTGTATTTGTTTACCTTGCTCAGAGAGGGAGGGAGGGAGCGCATCTGCCCTTCACCTTTTTTTTTGTGTGTGTGTGTGTGTGTGGTATACTATTGTGGGATCGCTGTTACACACTTTTTAAATCAGGCAAAGCACATGGAGTAGGACATAAGCACAGCAGTTTAAACAGCTTTTGACCCATTAATCAGGGAAATACCTTCGCTGAAGTGCATATGTGTTACTTCATGAATTTCATTAATATAGGCTATACATGTCTTCCTGGACAGATGGATTTATTAGTAGTTTAGGTTTTGAAATCATGCTAAAATCACATCTTCTATCATAAAATCCTTTGGTTGGTTCGTTTGCTTTCACACCACAAATGAACTGTACTAGAGTCTGCACAGACCCACCTTGGTGACCCACCCTTTCAGGCGGACTTAGCCCAGTGTTTTGGTCCGCACGAGGGTTCGATTGACAGCTTTCACACCAGCCCAAACGTACAATACTAAATGGGCAAATGGACCACAGTCTGTTTTAACCAGACCAGACAAGGTAGGTGTGAAAACACCCTAGGTGTTATCAAAATTATGGAAAGGATCGTTCCAAAGATAGACCTTTTCCTTTTTAAGATAAGATATGTTTTGTCCAGAAACAGCTGATTCCTTTTACAGACACAGTAATGTTATCATCATTTTCTTCTTTCAAACATGACAGTAACAAAATATAACTCACCAAAAATGTCTTCATCTTTCCATTGTTCTAACTATCACCAGCTCTGGTTTGGTCAAAGCATTAGATGTGAAAATACCAGAAAATGAGCAAGAAGTAAGATCTGACATCAGAGAAGGAGCGGGGAGAAACAGCATGCAAGGCCAGAATATTTTCACATCAAATGCAGTGAATAAAGGGTTTATTTATTAAAAGAGTGGAAAAACAAACCAAGACATTTTGCTGAGTTTTATTTTGTTTGTCAAGTTTGAATGAAGTTTTACAATCATAAAATTACAGTTTCTGTAAATGGAGTCTGGTAGGTTTGACGAGAGAAATAAAACTGATGTTTCTGGTAAAAAACAAAAAACAAAAATGTATCTTACTATTTATCAAAAACGTCTATCTGTGTAGGGATCCTTTCCATCATTTTGTTAGACACATATGGCTTGATTCCACCAGGCATGGCTGTGTCATGCTATGGCCTTGCCACATTGAACCCATCCAGTGTACAAAATGCTTATTGTTAAAAATCTGCTACAAATCCTGTGCTTATGTTTGACAATACAGTGCACTGCTCACCAGGGTAGTAGAAAGGTGCTCCAGACCACCACTTCTTCACATCCACTGTGTAGTAGACAAGCACTAACAGCACATATGCAAAACAGGCCAGTGTTGTCACATAGGACAGAGACCTGGAAGTGAAATGAGCACACATGCAGCACTGTTAAACATTCTACGGCAAATATTTGTCAAGGATATCCCTGTAGATGTGTGAGTTTTTCTATTATTTCTCACTAGTCTAACGTTATACAGCTACTTTCATACAAGACACAACAACTGTAAAATAAGCCACTGCAGATAAAGGATTTGAAACAATTAAAGGTTCGCTATATTTTCTGGATCATCTGACTGTGCAAATAACCCAGATTTCAGTGGCATGGACAGGTGACCAGCTTGGCCTTGAGGTCAAAATTTAAGGTAGTTACAATATTGGACAGAATTTTCTGATGAAATATTTGCATGTTCAAGATTTAATACTGGGAAAGTTCATGTAAAAATGGGCAATACTGTAATTTTGTGGCTTATTATACAACATGAGTGTGAAGTTGGTTAGGGATCTCATATAGCATGTTTTTACAACTGTTAAAAAACCATCAAGCTGGGAGACTGTTACTGGACAACCACATCATTAAATGTAGTAGGCATCAAAAGTCTAACATACAGCAAGTAGTAATGGTATAACAGTCATAATAACAGTATCAGAGCGACAATAAAGTACTACAGCACTGAAGTACTGAAAAAAACACAAAACAAGAAAACTATTACAGGAGGATATCAGATAGGGTGGTGCATTTCCATAAACAAACTCTTGGAAAGTCTCTTCTTTTGACATTGTCTCCTGGCAGCTACTTCCCCAAACATTCAGTCAACAGATACCAAAAAGCAATTGCTGAGCTCACATTTTCCATTTGAAAGTGGTTTAAAGCAAAGTTTACCAAAGGTTCTTGTTGACAGGAATGAAGCCCTGGTCTCTGGAACACTTGGTTAGAACGGCTGATATGACTCCCTGTGTGTTACAAGAGACTTTATTATTCACTCAGGAAAGCAAAATGTTTAATAAATGTCTGAAGTAAAGCTCACTAACATTAAGACTATGGTCCTTTTTAGAAAAACAATTACTCAATGAATATACTTTGAGGCAGCATTAAATTAATACATGTGTGGACATATACAATAAGTTAATGTGCTTACCAATGAGAGGCCCCATATAAGAAACCTTGACATTATGCTCGTGTGGGCATCTCTGTAGTGAAGGATTATCTTTCCTGCCTGAAGACATTTAAACATACAATTTAGACACTAAAAACTGATGCCCTTTCGATGTTCCAATGTGTTGCATTATTATCGATTTTGACATGAGAAATATAAATAAAAGCAAGACACAAAAAGGAAGAGAGAAGCAGGCAAATACATATTACAAACCTGCAATCCAAGAAAAGCCATGAGAATAGAGTTGATGCTGCCAAGAACACCTTCTGGATCATACGGCATACGAGTTGCATAAATCACCTGAATTCAAACAGAAAGGAGGCGTAAACATACTTTAAGTTCTGACACAGCTTACTCTTGCATCACCTTTAATGTCAACAGGGTTGAGCTTCAGAGAGAAACCTGATATGAAAGTTTGACATCCAAAGTCATAAAGTCTCATTGTAACCACTGTTGGTATGTTTGGGTTGTTTAGCTGGTCACAAACCCGTGACGAGGGAGTCTGGTAGATGTGGTTTTCTCCAAGCAGCCATCGGTCAATGAAACCAGCCGCTCCACCGGTGCAGTTAGTATACAGGCCCATGTCCCCGATCCCACCTGGACCCAGATAGCCCCTGTTCAGAACAGTGTGGTGACGTCAGTGTTACCAATCAAGGTAGGATCAAGAACATCAAGAGCAAGGTTAAGATTTAAAAAGAAATGTGAATTTTAATGGCTTTTATTTATTTATAAACCAATAAATATTGTTTTTGCTTATTTTGTCAATTCCTTTCTGCTACACTGTTAGGACATTACAACTTACATTGCAAAGCGATTAGAGTGCGTACTTCCACCAAGGTGCAATTCTCTACACAAATCTCATATATTGTCCCTCATCTCTGACGGACAATATTTGGCTATTTTAAACCTGCAACTGAATCTGCGTCGAAATATGGATGGCAGTTGATACGATTTTATTGATACCAATGCCATTATTGATTCTGCCTATCCGTCCAGTTCTTTATCGATTCCTCTATGGATTCCTGACCAATTTTAGTTGAGCTGGCTGTAGTCAGATGGCTAGCCCATCACAACAATCTGCCATAATCTAAAATGGATGAAATCGGAGAATATTTGTACAGCACTCGTTTTCACTTAGGTTTTCTTAGTCAAAGAAAAAACCGCTAAGCTTGCCTGAGTGGCACTAATGTTATTATAACACAGGATATTAACCAGCAGTGTGGAAGCAGTGGCACTTGTGCATATAGTGTCAAATACATGGCAATAGAAAGCCTTCTTGAAATTTAAGCCCATGTTGTATAGAAAGATGTTTCAGCATATTGCTGGTGTTTCTAACTTTACTTGAAATGATCACTTTACAGACTTAACTAGAACTGTTGTCATCTTTCTTCATGAAAAGAAGCAACGCTTTGGTTTTTGGCTCTCTGCCATACCTTGTTCTGGCTGCATGTTTCCAGCATCATAGACACATCACTTTGACACCATTGTTTTGCAGTGTGCCACTCTCAGAAAAACATGCCAGCACTGATAAAAGGAATTGATAAGCTCAGAAGCACACGATTCAGATGGTGCAAGATAGTGATAGACACTAAAAGCAGAGTGTGATATTCAGACTGAGCTGCCACTGTGTTTCACACAAACACACATAAAAGACCAAAGACATGAACACTTGTCAGAAGTGGACAAAGTCTTATTGCTTTCTGAGCATTTCTTTTATTACATGGATGCAAAGATGCACACAAACACACACTGTTTGACTTACGTAGGGCAATCTGGTACAGGAAGTAGAAAGGTGAGGCAGAGCCAGAGGATTTCTAAGAGAAGCACGCACAGCCAGGCTGGCCAGTACAGCAAAATGTCAAGACCAGGAGACCACCAACCATCCTGGAAAACCCAAACACTCCAATGAATCACTTTCATTCTACTTCAAAATATATAGCACAAATACACTTATCACAGATCGGTAAGCAAGAGATTACAGTCAGAATATCAGAAGCAATTTACGCTATCCAGAGTTGGTATAGCAATTTTATTTAAGATAACTCTTGTGCCAGTTGAACACTTCATAGAAAGCTGGAAGAATGAGGGTAAAATGGGTGTGTTGTCTGACCGTTGTAATGATGTCAAGATGACCTCTTGCCACCAATAGATCCAGACAGGCTACAACGAGGTATGAAAAGGCCAGGCGCTGCAACACACCTGGAATCCGCAGGTTCCCCCAAGATACTGTGGAGTGGACGAAGCAGAGTGCGAGCACACACGCAGTCAGAAACACAAATTACAGAAGACGTGTATTACAGCTTTTCTCATTTGCTTTGGCTCAATTCTAAAATGAGTTACTGGTTTTTTAAAGCATTAACTTTAAATTTCTGAACAATCTGCTTTTCACAACAGATTTGAATTTTTAATTAATTCAAGCAAATTGCACACATTTTGACACAAGTGTGCAAAAAAGTAAGCACAGTTATCAACAATTTAACCACTTGTACATGGCTCACTGAGCACTTCAGTTTAAAGAATGTTAAGCCTGTTTCAAAAAATGAGCCAAAACAACTGAGACAAACTGTAATCACCTAAAAGATTTGATATATTATAGTCCACATCAGAACAGCAAGTTTATACTCACATGGTCCCTGGCAGTAGTTTGGGTTGATGATGAAGACACCAATGATGAAGAGCTGCAGGCTCCTCCACACAACTTTCCCCAGCAGTAAGGAGCGGGTGGAGCCTGCACGGAGCAGGGAATTGATTGACAAGGCGACAGATGTCCCCATTATGAACACAAACCTGGTAAAAGGGAAATACAGAGTGTGAGAAAAGGAGACAAATAGAGGAGGAGGAAAAAGCTCATAATAAATGAATAACGACACACAATAACAGCACAAAAGACATTATTTAATGTGCAAATTCAACTGAATGGGGTTGTGGTGCTGGCACTTTTTCAGTATATGGTGTCATTATTCCCCCCCAAAATACTACTACTGCATATTTACATTGTGTTAGTGGAAAGAGTATACCAATAACTGTCCAATTCAAGTGTGAGGTCAATTAGTCTGCAGTACTAAGATATGCAAAGGATGAAGACTTGAGCTTACCAAGGGAAGACTAAATCTGCAACAGTAAGGCCTGTAAGGAGATAAATGGGAAACACGTGCTTCAAAATCAACTACAATACAGAGGCAGGTTGCAAAGATATGTGAATAATGAGTAATTTGGGAGACTCACCATTCCAGCTTTCATGTCTAAAGAACCAGTATCTCCCCCCTCCATAGTTCACAAATACCATAATGACTAAGGAGAGACTGATAGGAAATAGAAAAAATGCATCATTACTGGAAGGCATTGAGCTCTGCAGGCAAGAGACTATACGAAATGCAATACAACAACTTAAAGTCACTGGATCTGCGTTAATATTATTAGTAAGGGCTCATTAATGAATGCAAGTTCCAGTGTCAGATGCCAAAATGTCACACTGCCGTGAGAACCACATGATACAGCACAAGGTCAGATGAGACCAAGCGGTAATTCAGGACTTCTATCTTTCTTTGAGCAACCTGAGCTACAGTGGAAAGGAGAAGAGAGGACCTACCCTCTGAATGTGTCCAGAGATCGTAGCCTCTTGCTGGGGCTGGGCGGTGGAGGGAGGATGTTGTCAGTAACTGGTGCTACTATCCTGCCAGGGGAGCCCAGTTCCTAAATGATCAAAGTTAGATATCAATTCAACTCTGTTCAACTGAAAACATTCAAATTTCTCATAATACAGTTCCCTTGTGGTCTGGACCAATATGAGTTTTTTGTTTTGTTTTTTTACAATTGCAAGACCTAGTTCACATGCATACTGGCAAAAAAGTACATGCATAGTTTGTATTAGTGCTTATTGGTTTAAAGTTGGTTCCATTTTGTAGTTGTGATCAAAGCATGAGTATACACTTCATATTTCAATCAAATTTAAGAGCTGTCAAAATTATATTTAAGACATTTCAAGACCCAATATTTAGATTATTTGATTTTAGATTGTTTAAGGACCTGTAGATAATCTGTTGACACATTCAGCTTGTAAAGGATTTTGTGCTACTATTCAATGTATTTGCTTTGAAAGTCTTTAGAAGCTACCACTCAAAAAGCTTGAAAAATAATTTCATTCTTTTAGTGTTAAAATAATAAATAAACCCTAATAAATAAATATCTGTTTACTTATTTCACTGCAGTTATAGCACCCGCTTGGCTACATACTCCCTGGTTGGAAAAATGCCTAAACACTCACAGAGTTGATGAGCCTCTCTGTCTCCATGGAGCCGCCGATTCGGAAAAGAATGCCCTTCACTACATCAAGCCTGGATGAGAAGCAATCGACCAGTTTAGAAGTAATTCTCTGACACACACAAGCTCACAGTTCACACTTGAGACACAAGAATACAGCAGCAGGGGCTCCCTGTGGTTGGCAGTAGTCTTAGCAAGAGAGGTTTATGCCACAGCACAGCAACAAATATCTCAACAAAGGCTATTATTAATTCAATACATTATATAGGTTAGTATGACTGAAACTCATCGCAGCTCATCACAGAGGAACAAAGCAATAAAAACTATTTTACCCCAATAATGTTTTTCCAATGGCAGACACCAAGGCCAGGCCAGCAAAGATAAGAAAAGCCACCAGGATCGCTGTGTGGAGAGAGAGAGGCACATTATCTAAATGCACAGCATGGAAGTGACGAATACAGCATCAAAGCACTTGACATGCTGCATGTCCATTTTATACATGATTATGAGTACATTTCTATGGGAGGGACTCACGTATGTAGCTATTGATGGGGTCCGCCTGAGTCACTACAGAGCAGTTGACCACCGAAGAGTCATTGAGATTTTTCACCCACAGAGAGTAGTTCCCCTGCTCCCCAAAGTGGAATGGAACCCTGCAAATTAAAATGATATAATAATTAGACAGCAAACCAACCATATTCATTGATATATATGCTTTTATAAGGAGAAGCATAATAAATATCGTGGGAGATGAGTTATTGACCTACAATCAGAAATTTAAATGACATTCAGTAAATGAAATTATAGCCAATAAATACTGGCTATACTATCAGATTTGACAGATTATGTCAAAGCATTTAATTTAAATTCTTAGGAGAAATACTTTGTTTTTGTTGTAATAGTGATGTCAGATTTGTTTTTTTTGAGTTGCGTTTTGAGATATTAAAACATCAATCTTAGCCTTCTTGCCCTCCACTGTACATAAACTACAGGGTATATGAATGTCTTTAAAATACTAAACTGTGAAATCACTAGTTATCGTATCACTATTGGCCATGAGAAGCAGGTAATTATTTGTTATCATATTGCTTGAAAAGAAAATCATATTGTGCAGTTTTTAGAAAATAAAGCTAGTTGACACATCACACTCAGATTGTTAAAATGTGCAAGAATTTCTGCTCTATGTCAAATATACTTATTTATGTCTCATAAAATTCCATACCACACAGGCCTAAATTAGATTTAAAAAGAAAATAGCGATGTATCACCTTCCTTATGGCATACGATACATCGTAATATACTGAATTATAAGCCCTGCATCGTGACATGTATTGTATCTCCAGATTTTTGCCAAGCACATTTTTACAATACCATGATAATACTTATAACTGTGATCATTTTGGTCACTATAGTCATAATAAGAAATTTAGATCTTGTTCTTGCGATGTTCTAGCATCCATTCTGGTGCATGTGAAATGGGTCTTTGTTGTTTCACTTACGTGCAGAGCTCCAGGTTGCCAGGAGTGCTGTTGAGCTGTAGTGTAATTTCATGTTGTGTGCTCACAACAAAGTCAACTGAACTGGGCTGGCCAGGTCTGGGCCCTGCAGGTACCGTCCCTAGCTGCTGGTACAAACACTAGCACACAAGAAAACAATGATCCAGATAAGAGCATCATCACCATCAGCACCATCCTCATCTTAAACAAGTCATATAATGTTAGCCTCATAATCAACTGAAGGAGGATATTTGTTGTGTGTGAGTCTACCTTGTAGCAGTGCTCTGACATCCAGGACACCACCACATCTGTGTCCAGCTCATTGTTGACTGTCAGAAATGCTTCATCCATCTTCAGGGGTATGTGCTTGTGATGAGGGACGCCAGCTGGAGCAAGACATAGCAGTTACACATTGCATAGAGCAGTAGAAATCCATCAGCAAATCCATTTGCTGAAAATATGCAGAGAAGATGCTACAGCTTACAATATAGCTGACCACACCCAACTGTGAGGCAAGTGTTCACTGAACATATATGTTTTGAACATTATTCATATATCAAGAAACCATAACAACATGTCTCCTGCTGCACTGATCAGAACCAAGTGATGTACGTACAATAATCCCAGCTACGTCCCGACAGCCATGTTGTACAAGTCAGAGAGATCATATCGTGAATTCTGTGCTGAGGCTACAGCTGTGCAACGAGCTTTCTGCAACTCACCTCAAACCTTTCGACCACTGCTATCGTTATGGACGAGAAACCAATTCCATACCAAAGTGTGTGGTAGCTAGATGGGTTGCCCCAGATGGGAAAATAACTGCCAAATATAAGTGCAAACTACAGCCAGTCAGCTAACATCGCTGTGTGGAGAAAAAGGCATGTGAGAGCTGAAGTTATGGCCGCTGAGCCCTGTGGTCACATGCTGAATTAATCCGTAAACTACCCCCAGGAGAGGGAAGTTCAAACGACTGGAGCTGATTGATGTACTGACAAGAGTTTGCTTGAGTCATTGCTGACTGCCGTTTATCTACAGTTAGCCCCAATTTCACACATTAATGACTTAACAAACAAATTATTAACCTACATAGCTATAGTGGCGAATCATCATGTGGTTGGTGAAATGGTGTCGTTGCTTCATGGCGATTTAAACAGAAAGGGGTGTAAAGTTGTGCTGAACATAATTTGCTAACGTTATAGCTAACCTAGCAACGAAGCTCTATCCTGCCATTAGTTTTAACTTGTCCACAGTTCTGGGTACTTACAGGTAGATATTTCAGCTGTCAGTGGCACCACGCAAACAGCTACAACCAAAACAAAGGCAGCGAAGGAAAACATGTCATATTTCTCTGGTTGTGTCATTTCTTTTTGCTTCGCCTTCACGCCTATGACTGAAGATGTGCTTTTGGAGTTCTTCTTTATTTTCCTTTTTGCCATAACCACTTCCGACTCTTTTTGTTTTGACATTGTATGGGGAGCCATGAGGGACAAAGTACATAGTTAGCGCTATCTGTTCGTTGCCCTCAGCGGAGTTACTAATTTACCAATTGATCAATTCCAATAGACCTCTGTCGGAAGCAAACTTGTTTTGCAAAGAACAAGTGAAGGTACCGGAACAGGCTAATGTGATGTTTGTGTGATGAACGTTAACCGAACTGTTCCCGCATCACTAGTGTGGACGTAGAACTAAGGTCATGTTTAGAGCTATACTGTCTGTTGCTATGGTAATGCGCATTCTTTCAACTAACCCAATGTAACTTAACCAATTAACTAGTTCACTACTGTGTTTACAAGCGTCTCTTTTTGATTATATTTACAGACTGGAAAAGATTTTTCATCATGCCAGAGTACTGTTTTAAGCCAGATCCATGTATTTTATTCGGTGTCGTGTCTCCAAAGGAACCTTAAATTGCGGAACTCTCGCGATATTTGTATTCGTTTATTAATTTTTTTCGTTGTACAGAACTATTATGTGTTATAACACTATGGGTAAACCCTGGGTATGTTTAGAAACAGAAATCATCTGGTTATGGTTAGGAATAGATCATGGTTTGCATTAAAATTATCACTCTCTCGAGATCTTTCGCGTGTCTGGGGTTCCCTGTTCTAGACAAGCCGACTGACGCATGCGCACTCGATGTGACAGCAAGGATTCCAAATCGATAATCGAGTGAGTCGACGGCGCCACCCATCGGACTTCATCTATCACAATGGCAGATAAACAAAACGCTCAGAAAAGGTAATATTAATGTTAACTCGTTAATGACATTTAACCACAAAGTTACAAGTTAATAATTAACAAAATGATGATTAAATATTCACAATTAAGTAACGTTAGCTAACTATGTAGCTAGTTTAAACAGCGAAACGAAGTGGTTAGCTAGCAACGGTAGCTAACCTTTTCATCATATTTTCTCTCATTTCTTCTCTCTCCTTTTGCAGTGTCAAAATAGCTGCTGGAGCCGTGGTTTGTGTTGAAAGTGAAATCAGAGGAGATGTCACCATAGGTAAGATGTTAAGCTTTGGGTCATTTGCAAGTAGTTACTGCTGACTTGACAAAATTGGCATTTCTTTACTTTACGGATCAGTCTCTTAACTATGTTAACTTTACCTTTTTAAATTCTCTGTTTCCTCAGGGCCTAGGACAGTAGTCCACCCAAAAGCTCGGATCATTGCAGAGGCAGGACCCATCGTGATTGGAGAAGGCAATTTGATTGAGGAGCAAGCTCTGATCATTAATGGGTAATTCAAGATACCTTTTTACCTCAACGTATAACACGTGCATCACTGTTACACATATAAGATGAGTAATCTTTGCATAATATGGTCCGTCTCTGTTTGGAAATCATCCTTACCTGCAACATAATAACTACAGATTTTTGTTTTACCCCACAGTTACCCAGAGAACATCACTCCAGACTCTGAAGTGGAACCAAAGACTATGTCCATTGGCATGAACAATGTATTTGAAGTTGGATGCGGTATCCTTTTTGCTTCCCTGACCAGCCTTGGTCTAAAAGTCAGATGATTATTGTAACATTTCATGAATTTTAACTATTAAAAATAAAGTGTGCCTTAGCTGAAAACTAACAGTATCCCAAGCCCTGAAAATTGGGGACAACAATGTGATTGAATCCAAAGGTGAGATGTTTGCATCTTTGTTTGGCTTTGAGTGTATGTTTGTATGTAAGCAACCCATGTCTGCAGAGAAGGATGGAACATTTAGATGAGTGAAATCACTCACTGTATCAAATATCCCCTGTTTTGTTCTCTAGCTGATGTTGGTAGGAATGTAATCCTCACCAGCGGCTGTATCATTGGAGCCTTCTGTCAGGTCAACACCTGTGAAGTCATACCTGAGAACACGGTCATCTACGGCTCTGGATGTATGAGACGGGTTCAGACAGAGAGACCACAGGTACAGATTATAACAGTCACACGTCACTTCTCTCAACCATGCCACATTAGGTGAAAACAAGGGCTGTTAAAGTGCTAGTGCAAAAGAGAGAAGACTAGTGTCATTTTCATGCAATGTAATTAGTTTACTGTAGTGCCACAGTGGACAGACTACTAAAAACATCAAAACAGTGTCTTAAAAAGTGTCAGTAAGGTACTGTATATGTCAGGATTAGAACTGCAATGATTAATTTATTAGTTTTTGTTTTTTTTTGAGACATAATTCTGATTCCAGCTTCTTAAATGTGAATATTTTCTGATTACTTTGCTCCTCTATGACAGTAAACTGACTATCTTTGGGTTGTTGAAAGTTGAGGATGTCTTCTTGGGCTTTGGAAACATTGAGCAACATTTTTTCACCATTTTCTGACATTTTATAGGCAAACTACTATTAATTGAAAATTGAAAATAATCTACAGATTAATCGACTATGAACATGTTTGTTAGTTGCAACCCTGGTCAGTACCATCTCTGACCAACTGGTGGAGTTGGTCTTCCATTTTGATCAAGGCAGACACTCACAAACCCATATTTGTCCTACATAATCACCGATTATTGATCTGCAAAGACACAGCATGATTGTTCACCTGGCTGCCACAAAATCTGGACTCCTCTTATAGAGGTGTTGTGTTTAATTCTATGTTGTATTTAACTCTATGGTAATTGGAGGCTGTAGTTAGTGGTGGTCTTTTAGTTGATTGAATAGTAATTATCTGTATAGACTGTCCATTTAATATGCCTGGGCAGTTCATTTCTTGCTAGCATCACAAAGTGGCACATTAACATAATACTGTGCATGAACATACCAGAACATACTCTATGCTGGGTCAGGGACAAGTGTCTCCATTTGTCTGCAAACTATACATATATAAATATTAGAAGTAATGGTGTTTTCAACCATGAGGGGAGCAAAAGCATACTGTGAAATACATAGCACATACAAACATAAACTGAAGTTGGAACAAGCCAGACCCTAGGCTTTTACGGCCCTCCACTAACTTAGAAATTGATGCAGTAACATTAACACAGCAGGTACCTCTAGGTGATCCTATGAGAGTTTTCACATTACTGCCTACATCTGCATGCAAGGAAGAACAGTGGGACTCTGGGCAGCATAAGTTTGAAAAACTGTCATAATTTATGTACTGCATTGCAGTTTTTAATTTCCATTGGGTATTTTTTTCATAGTCCACTAAACCTGTTTAGGACAAAGCTATAAATCTTAGTATTTCAGGTCTACTGTGGTTTTAGGTAGTGCAATATTTCCAAACATGGCCAATGTCTGAGTTTGACAGCATTGTTAAAAATCACCACTATGTCCTCAGTTTAACATGTTTGTTTTGTTGTCTGTACAGCCCCAGACTCTTCAGCTCGACTTTCTGATGAAGATTTTGCCCAACTACCACCATTTGAAGAAAACTGTTAAAGCAGGCCACAGTGCCAGCTAAAAGTTAACTTTATACGTTTTAACTTGAATTGTAAATGACTAGCAAACCTTTATTTGAATGGACATTGCTGGAGAAATAAGCATGAATGTATATATTAATTATATAACATGTATCTGCTTCATCAGGACTTTTTCTCACTTACTGATAAATGTTTTCTACTCTAACCGCAACAGCTGATTAAGCATTTCATCTTTATCTTGCTGTGCCGGTGTACCATTTTCTATGATTAATTAAATAACCTGAAAATACTGATGCTGTGCAGTGGTTACTGGTAATTTCATCAGTAGGTAGAAAATAGTGCAGTGAGAATACAGATTAGTAGAATGTTTTCAGCATAGATTCACATTTTGAAAACCAACAGTAAATGTAATATTGCAAGTATTTTCTAGTCATAGACTACGTGTGTATGTGCGTGTATATATATGTATATATATATATATATATATATATATATATATATATATATATATATATATAGTTAAAAAGGTATTTATATATATACAATATATTTTGTTAAAAAGGTAGTTAAAAGGGTTTCAGACACATTTATATATCAGACAACTTACAAGCTGTTCACATAGAAATTGATATAGCTGGAATATTGGTCAGCCAATATATCAGTCTGGCTTTAGTATTTTTATTGACTCTCAATTTGAATTTTATAAACACCTAAATGTTGGCATTTACAATGGCAGTTAGGGGATCAAACAGAATTGTCAATACAGTGCATGTAAATCAAGCAATGAGTCAGTATCCTATAACAGTGTAATTTATTAAAATAAGTTGAAAAAGTTCTTGAATTTTAAACCACTATGCCATGGTACTGCAAAGTGAAAGAATTTAAATTTTCTTTTTTTTTTTTATTCTATGAGAAGTAATTTCCCAGATGTTTCATGCTGGGTGAAAGATCTCAATGTGATGCAGCTCACAACACAAGCCTGCCTTCTGCAATCCCTATTGAAAGGATGAAGGGGTGTCCCTTCAAATAAAACCGTCCACACACTTACCTCTTTGCAATATACTAAATAAAATGAAGAAAAACGTATTTACACACTTCAACCTCCTTTACATTTTAACAGCGAGGTTGCAGCACCATTCGGTGTTCTAAATGGTCTCAAGGCTCTTTTCCTCCAATGTTCTTCAGTTAGCACTGATCAGTAAACAAATTAATAAGGATTCCACAACACAGTTGCTATTCACTCCATGTAATTCAAGACCACTGATCACTGAGAGGAGTGCAAAGAAAGGAAAAGAAGCTAATTGTTTTTGCCATGAAAAAGTCTTGGTATCATAGTGTGGTGAGGGTCTCCATCTCCTGCCAGTTCTGATTTACAGATTCTATATCCCTTCTCTGAGGGCATGAAGCAGTGAGGGAAAGGATTTCACTTCTTAACAGGAACACCATCTGAGTAGTCCTCCAGGACACCTGCCAAGTGGTTGTTGTGGGTCTTGAAGTGTCTCTTCCTCTGCCCACCTTGCTTCTTTCTCTTTTGTACAGGTAACTGCAGGAAGCACAGAAACAGATTAAGATGTGTAATAAACTGAGTTTTGCAAATGTCAACATTCAGTGTTAAAATGTATATTTATATTTGGGGATCAGGGGACACCAACCACTTTCTTTGGTCCGGTTTCTTGCATGGAAGAGATGCCTTGTTTCTTCAGGTACTCCTCGATCTTCTCCTCATCCATTGAATCAACTGGAACGCTCCTCCAAAGTTTCTGGAATTCTACAATTGACAGACAAGTTTTTGAATCAGAAACATGCTGATCAAACAGTCGGACACAAGTAATTCATGATTCTGACCAAATACACGAAACATCAAAAACTAAACTAAGTGCAGTCCTCAATGAAATGGACAAAATTTAAGTCCAAGTATGCTTGGAAATTGATTTTGATATAGACATTTATTTCTGCCAAGAAAAACGCACATGTTAAAGTAAAGTACAATAAACACTGCAATTGTCAAATATTACCAAACCACCCTGATCTCATTTTGTGACAGATGTGCTTTAATAATTACATTTTATGATGTCTTTTCATGACATTGCTGTCAGTGTCCAGGGTGGAGGTCATGTAACACACCACATTAAAACAAACACTAGTGAAATCATTGAGAAACCAGAGAATAAAGGTGCTTATTCTGATATGTTAAAATGTTTGGCAGAAATGCCAAAACACTTCACATCATTATCAGCCGTTTATATTTTAATTATCTATCAGAAATAGCACTTTTCTAAATATAAATAAAATGCTAATATGCCACAGATAGGAAAGTTTGACTAACTTTCATTTGTAGTCCAATGCTAGACTGTTAAATAGCCCTATAGGCAAAAATGAAAAGTCAATATTGAGGGATTGTTATTCCTGTTAAGTGTGAGTCCAAGCACACTGATCAGCAGACATTTTGTGAAACATTCTCATTTTCTCTTTTTTAACATTTACATTATGTTAAAAGGCTCTTCATACCTACTTGATACCTATGGTCCAGGGCTATGTTTTCACTTATTTTGCCTGATTAGGCCTTCAGTGATGCCATGTTCACGTCATAGGGGATGGATAATACAGATGGGAAATATTCCCATGTTTGCAACCTGCAAGCATTTACATCACAGGACAGCTCGAAACTATTGTACAATTGGTTGAGTGAGGGTTAAAAATACTGTGCAATTGACAATATAACACTATATCCATTTAATATGGGTTTAATCACCTTGAACAACGGACTTTGGCTGGTTTCCCAGACATAATTGCAACTTGGATGTTGATGTGAACAATATTTACAAGTCGAAATCTCATAATTACAACAATTCTGGTATGATATGAATGCAGCATGAGGGCTGAGTGGGCATGCACAGACTGTCCCACCCACCTGATACACAGTGAAATCATGCAATGCATAATTTCCCCAAGTTTAATATTGAAAACCTTTCAACGATTTGAAATTGCATCATGTTCTCTGTGAGGTCAGTGTTTTCACTGATGCTAAACAAACCCATGTTGCAGCTGTGCCTGTGTCTGAGAGACTGTGTCTAACTTTGGTTGATGCTGGACAGTATTTACTGTGAGTTTTCAAAAAAAGGGTAATCAAACACAGCTATCATGATAATTAAATTTGGAAACAGTAATACTAATCATCAGGGATTGTATTGCAGTTTATTGTGAAACCAATAATCATTTCATCCCTGCCTGTTAGGATGGGAGAGGCTGACTTTTGTCATTCTGATTTTTTCATGAAGTTCAGTAAACTCATGTTTAGCATAATTCTGCTCAACTTAAAGCAAAAACAAACAGTAAAGCTATTTTCAGTTTTGACTACTGGATATATTTTTCCTTGACTAACAAAATTTAAAAAACAGAGAGAAATGCAGTAAGAAGAAATATTTTTTATCCAAAATATTTAGCTTTATATTATTTGGCAAATCTCAGATAGACTGAAGACCCAAAGTTTGGTGTTTTGCATTTCTGTATGAAGACTTGAACAACTAATGGCGACTAAATATATACGTGTATATATATATATATATATATAACAGTAACAGACAGACAGGTTGCGCAGATAAGGACAGAGTGAGACGTATTACAGTTGCCTGACAAAACTGACTTATGCTCACCTTCATCTACCACAAACTGGCAGTGTTTATCATTGTAGAACAGGATCTTCTTCTTATCTGGTCTTGTCACGAAGATGATCTGATCCCCCAAAGCCTGTGAACAGATGACAGCTACAGTCTCTGCTCATACTGTTCACTGTTCACTCATCATACAAAGGTGTGAAACAGAAGTATATGTCCCTTCCATTAATCAGCATTTTTGCACAGGATTACATTACCTTTAGCATAAATCTACTGCATCGTACCTTGATGGCCTTGGCCGAGTTTGGCAGCCCCTCCTCTACGTCGTCCAGCAGCACACCACCCAGGCCCAGCTGGTCGTGTTTGTCCAGCAGCCTCAGTAAGGCTTTCTTGTCCTTCAGATTGTACTTGGGCTTAAAGCCATAAGTCCCATCCCGGACATCAATTTTTGGGTTATTGACCAAGGCCTGAGATTGGCAGAGAGTGAAGGAGCAGATGTCAGGTTTTAAGCCTCTAGTTACGTATCTGACCATCTAGAATATGTAATTAAACAATTTTTTGGTGTAAATAATATGTGAATTTAGAAAAAAAATAATAATTTGCAAACCTCAATACTTTTCATTCCTTTTTTGTGCCTTTTTATTTCTTTAAAAATGAAGAGGATGAATATTGTGTTGTTCACCTTCAGAAACATGCACACACTGCACCAATCCTTTACTTCAGTTGATCCAGTTTTTTTTCTTCAGCTCATGTACATGTTTTCATATTTTCTACTATTAAGTATCTTCGACAAGGTATTTAATGTTGTATGATGCATGTTATCATCATCATCACTCAGTGGCTTCCTTATTTTGCAACATTCAGGATGTTGTTCAGGATGTCAGCCTACAAATGACTTTGACGAAGAATAAGTATTGTGGGGGCAGTCAGGTCAGTGAAACGGTGTAGGACAAGGACAAGTGTACTCCTGATGATAAATAAGAAGTAGTATAACACTTAAAAAAACATACACACCTCAGTCATGAGCCACTGTTTCTGTTTCATGCTGATGTCGAGAAGTTTGGTCTCATCCAGAATCTCATCAAGTGTCAGGAAGTGTGTATCACCAGCCTGATGCCGCGTCTGAAGCATAGAACAGAAAAACGTGAATTTACATTAAAAACACACACATAAGGAAGTCAACCAAATATTAAAAAATCCTTAGCAGTTATTTTAAAGTGTAAGTAATTCCTCGCCCCACACCTGACAGGGTTTTTAGCCAAATGTCTACAATGATTTTGTGCCTCACATCCAACTGTCAGTGTGTTTTACACAGCTTAAAGCTCTGTGTATTCAACAGATGGCACAAAAAGTGCACACATTAAAAGGAAATCTGTCAACTTGAGTGTGAGTTCTGCAGTGAGAGATGAGTCAGACAGCTAGTGTGACAGGGCCTGGCTGCCTCTCTGCAGAGCCACAGCATGATAAACAAGCTGTTAACATAGCAAAAGAAAGACCGGGAACCAAATGTTACGCAGCGGACACAACTGACTCACTGGGCTGACACGACAGACAACAAGTCAAGCTTTTCAAGAGCTTTGATGGAGATGATGACAAGCTCAAAATCTAGCAATTAAGTGGATGCTGTTGTGACAGCTCAAATCAACTTTGACAGGAGACTGAAACACATCTTTGTCTAAAACGGTGCTCATTTGCAAAGGCAAAAATTTCAAAGATGAATAATCTTTAACAAATTGCTGGTGAATGTTCCTTTTTTTTTAAAAAAAGACAAAATTTCTCCAGAGGCTTACCTTCATATAATTGACTATCTTGGCAAGGCAGCCAAACTTGTACCCAGAGCTCGTCTTGATGTTAAAGCTGCCATTACTTGACTCTGTGGAGGAAAAGAGAAAAAAGCTTTGGCAAAGCATTTAAATGTCACATTATTTATACTAAAACATGGGACAAGCAGACTATATGAACAGACATAAGCCACAGCTTTCTGTTGATAAGATGGTTGTGTCCATCACAGGACAAAAAACAAATTCCATTATTTTCTATAAGGTCACTAATCTTTATTTAATCCGTTGAACATTTTAATTGCATGTATTATTCTTCATTCTTCATATATTCAACAAATCCCATGAAAGTACCAAAACCAAAACGACTTTAGTTAATCTCTCAGTCACTTCCGACTTGTCTTGTCTGTGGCACTCAGGCTCAAGCCTACATGTGCCTTCTGAGGAAGTAATTATTTCAAACCAGTCAGTCACAAATATGTACTGTCATTTTCAAAAAAGCCTTAGTCATTTTGAAAAAAGTCATTTTGGGAACTATAGTTTGAAGAAAACTTCACAGGAATAGAAAGTGTATTTGTTGGGGACTATTTCCAGATGTGAATTAACTGGAGATGCACTGATCCGATACTCTGTATTGGTATCACCCCTATACTTGTCAAAATCACAGCACTGGATATTGTTTCTATAGCTGTATGTATGCCTCACTAAACATTAAGCTACACGCTGTAAAGACAGCGGTGTCACAAGTAACACAGATGAGCAGCATGTGTCACATGAACAGTAGGGCTGAACAATTGTTTCAAAATTGTAACATGGCAGGAAGCACAGCATTTTGTTTTAGGTCAAATGTGTGTCAAAATACGAGAAGGTTGACTGTTTCTGTACAGTCATTCTTAATGCCTGTCCCTGGGTCGGATTTTCCTTTAAATCAGATGAAACAGGCTCGTGTTACATTTTTCTCCAGGCAAAGTTACAATGAATAACATTTAAACCATTTTAAAAGAATCAGTAGGACATTTCTATTTAGATATTTTCTTTTTTTAAGTTACGTTTTGTAGTTATTATGGTGGAGAGACTACAGCTTTTGTCCACAGTGGGCTCCAAACATAAAAATGAATATGAAAGTTCTTTGAAGTTGCTTTAAGTTAAATATTGTCGTGCTGCAGAAATGTCCTGGCCAACACGTCATATTCCACAGACTGCAGAAAATGTTTTTGTTCAGTACGGATCCTTGCAAAAAATAAATAAATAAATCACACACAAATAATGATAATATGAAAATGAGAACAATCATGTAACAATCAACATTCCCTATAATATCACAAATTATATCGCAATTGCAGTATCTGTCAAAATTATCGCATTTACACACTTTTTCAAAATTGTTCAGCTCTAATGAACAGTGGCTAGAACAGTTGTCATTCGGAGTTATTTTAATTTCTAGGAAGAAAAAAGCAAAACAAAGGTGAGTGCAATGTATGCAATTTATTTAAATTTCATTTTGAATTCTAAAATCAAAATTGCTACTAAAAGTCTGAAAAGAAGCAGAAGGACTGCATTACTGAGTTATATTGGAGGCTACGTGTTTCCACCAAGTTTGTGAGCTTTACAGTTCCAAGCACCAGCTGGATACCAATATGTTTGGCTACTGTATGGGTTTACTAAGCCAGTGTGATCCTTACAGAAGAAACAGAAACACAAAAGGTACACGGTGAGAAAAACAAAATAGCAACAAAAATTTAGGAGTGAATGGAAACAGGAGTTTAAGCTGCTAAAATAGAGCACATCTAAGGACATAATGTACCACAGTTTGTGCCTCAATATCCTCAACTAGCAAAAATGTACGTTGGCCACCAAATTTAGGTGCTTGGTGGCCTATAGGGCCAGTGCTTAAATATGTTACAATCTATCCCTTATGCTTTAAAGTAACAAAATATTGTAAAAATACTGCAGGAGAGTAATCTGATCAGAATGACTTGAAGTCCGGCCAGCTGGTCCTCTTCTCAGCTGGAGTCCAATAATGCTGCTTCCCCCCTGCAGACTGTCTGAGGTCTGGCCTCAACCCTCGCCAATCAAAGCTGAAAACAGACACTGATTCATGAATGATTCATGGTGTGGGCGGGAGGTTCTGTTGCCCTGAGCTGTGCTGTGGGCAGGACACTGGATTTGTGACAGGCCGGTTAGCGAATGGTGCAGAGGCAGGGCTAAGAGAAAAGAGCCAATGATGGAGAGGAGCCCGTGCCGTTCAGCTGAGACATGAAGAGCTGCAAGGAGTGGCGGAGGGGAGCGAGCGAGTGCACGAGCAGCGACGGAGGCTGAGTGCATGAGAGAACTGAGGAGGAAAACAGGTCGAGGAGTGAGCGCGGAGGAGGGAGAGAGTGGGAGACGGAGCGATAGGTGGAGCACCAAAAAGAGGAGAGTGCATCTGTTGACTTGCATCTTCTAAAGACTGAGCCAGACACACAGGTGAGTGTGCAGATTTTTGAGAAGAGCATAATCAGAATAATGTGTGCGTGTTTGGCATTAACAGATCAAAACAATCCACAGTGTCAATTTAAGCTACAGGCTGTGGGCTGTTCTTGCTCTGTGTAGCTATGAATATATCAGGATTTTAATGTGAATAATCAAGCATTTACAAGGGAAATCATGCATTTTTAAAAGCAGCAGATCTATTTGAAGCTGTTTCCGTCTGCATTACTGAAACCTAAAAGTGTACATTACCATATCTAGAAACTGTGAATGTATGTACAACAAAGATCTCTTGGTATTTTGTAACTGTAGTATTTAGGCCAAGACTGAGCAAACATGCACTGGATTAAATAAACATGGATCTGCCTGTCTGCACTCTTGCAGCTTGAATATCAAGCATCAGAAACTCCGTGTGTGTTCCTATAGCTGTATGTATGCACTTATGTGCATCTTGCCTGTTTGTGGAAATGCATGACTCGGTGCAAAAGGCAGCTCTCGAGACAAATCAATGAGAGAGTGACAGCTGTGAGGAGCCAGCCAGGGGCATTAGGAGTGTATAAGTGTGTTTGGTGTGTTTGGTGTGTGTGTGTGTGTGTGTGTGTGTGTGTGTGTGTGTGTGTGGAGAGAGAAGGTC
>JAJHUR010140349.1:0-13084 GCA_027495735.1 Lutjanus campechanus | reverse complement strand
TGTGCCATTAAGTGGAAACATCTTAATAAGAAATACATGAGCCTGGTGAAGTGAGACGTGTCTGGGGGGACAGAGGTCTGTCGTGACTCATGACAGCAGTAATATATTATAAACTGAACACAAACATTGAAGTTACGACATCAGGGATCTGCTCTTTTGTTAATCTTTCTGAGGCGTGCTGTATTTACAGAAGGCATATGGATTTATTTAGGCAGGAGCCTTAAAGAAACAAAGATGAACACACACGCAGGGCGTGGGTGGAAATGGTATTTACAGTGTAGTTATTGCAGTTTGTCCTACATAACTTGCGTGGACAATAGATGGGGTGGGGTCTTCTGAGGTACTGTCAGACTGTGGATAAGCTGAAAATTGATGTAGTTTTCTGTTATTCGTCTGCTGCACCAGCTCGGCTGACGTGTCTGTTTGTTTCCCACAGAACTGGACTGCTTTTGATGTGCTTTTGTCGGCTCGTTGGGTCGAACTGTTTTGCATGTGAATTACGTGAATGATGTCTATAAATAAAAATCTATATTGTAAATGAAATCGTGTATTTATACCTAAATACTACCAAATTTACTTCAGATCAGCGTGTACACACACACACACAGGACACGTCACACGAACGCCCGCTCACAGACCTGGCAACCCTGCATACCAGACAACCTTGTTTCAGAGCTGCTGAGACAGTCAGCTCTACCTTTTGTTGGTCTAAACAGGTTATTTCCTCGACTGTCAGTTTAGTATAGTGGTGGGAAAGAAATCAGGCTTTAGATGCATCACATTTCTCTCTTCAAACATTAAGAGTCAATGCAGAAAAAATAGATAATAACTGGAAATCGTTTTACGTCGTAAACTAGTCTTCTTCTTGTGTTTTGGTGCGGATGGCAGAGTGTGAGCAAGTACAGATGGAAACAATCCAAGCGGTGCTCCCCCGGCCTAAAAGAAAAGTAATTATAGATCATTACAAATATGCTGTTTTTGAAGTTACAAGTAGTTACACAGTGAGTAAAAATAAATCATGCATCAAAATGCTTTTCCTATTTTGGTAATTTGCTGTGTGAATTTTGTGCAAACAGCATCAGACTGTTGCAAAATACACACAGAAACCTCTGTGCAACATGATGTGCACATCAAGTTTCTGCTGCAAATCAACCGACGTGTTGGAGCTGCACGCTTTAAGAACTGTTCACACAGTCCCATGAGAAATAAGAGATCAGTTCAAACTCAGTAACTCCCTCAGGACCGTCAGTTTCTGCCAGTCCGGCCCCGGTGTCTCCATGATCCAAAACACCAGGAAACAGGGGCAACGAGTCTGGTTTAAGAGTTTCAACATGACATCGTTGAGTCAGGCAAGACACCGTGTTGGCCAATCAAACAGTGCAACCACACATTCTGGCTGGATTAATTATTCTGGACAGTTTACCTCATGATAGATGTTGTCATCCTGTCTCATGGCATCTGTGAAGCCTTCAAATTCACACGTGTTCCTCACAAACTGTCAGTTGTGACCAGTTCATAGGTTGTTAAAATGCCACCGTATAAAAGCTGTAGCTGTGGGTAAAAGACGTGTCAGATCATACGATGGCTGCTTTGGCTTTGCTTGAGGATATTATTACTGTACTGATTTTCTGGTCCATGATGATGAGCTGCTTTCAATGTACAAATTCTGTCCACTTGGAATTCTGTGTGCTGAACTGACCTGGAGCTGCAGGGTGAGATGTGATGAATTACTTTTAATTATTTGATAGTTGTGCCATTTCTGTTTCACACAATGTAAACCATTAAAATGCACACAAAGCCACAGGTGTTAGACTGCTGTACCAGCCAGTAAAATATAAGAGTGTGTGCTGTGTTGCACAATCCGGCAGTGAGGAATGAATCCTCTTCCAACCTGAGCACGTCAGACTTGATGCACGCACTGTTGAACCCGATACACGATGTCGCAGCCCCTCTCCTCCTCCTGCAGCTTGCACGACATCACGTGTTTCTTGGCCTCACACTTGAAATCAGATCACTTAAAAAAATCTCCTCCAGGGTCCATACAACAGAACTTACAGCGTTACCTGCCATTACACCTGTTACATTTTGTTGGTAGCACCAGAGCTAGTTCACAGTCTGCAAAGTCACACTTCTTCTTCTTCTTCTTCAGTTGTTTCTTTGCTGCTGCAGTTTTTTCTGAATGCTGGTCCTTTATATGCAAACCAGGTAACTGGGGGTGTGTTTCAGAGCATCTGTAGTAAATTGTGGGGACGGTCAGAAGACTTGGTCGAGATGTATGAGGTGAAAACGTGGGAACAGACGTACGTGGGGGTTTTATAAATCTGACATCAAGACTGCGTATGCATGTTTCCTGTTTTGTGTGTACACAGATTTGTACACTTAAACATGCACAGTTTTATACATTTTGCCCCTGAACTCTGTGCCTCACCGTGGTCTGTCTCACTGGATGTAAACTGTGTGTATAAGCTGTTTTAGGCAGCATACGCCATATCTGTTATTTGCATGTTCAAAGTCCCTCTTTGCTACGAGGAAACAAGAACCTCTGAGCTGCAACTTACACACTGAAAATAGCAAATTAGCACCTGTGTCGCTAACAGTACGAACATAAACAAGCTAGCAGATGTTACATTTTCTTTAGCAGGGATTTATCCACTTTAATGTCAGGGCTCACCTCCCCACGTGCAAATGTTCCACCGAAACAAGATACACCCGTCACTGTTTTGCAGCAGCACCGTCGCTGCATCCTGGGTGAAGCAGCGTTCAAGAAAATTGTGATTATTGTGAAATTTACAAACAAGCTAGAACATTTTTCCCCCCATTGCAGCATGAGAGCGTGCAGAGTCAAACCTCCCTCCAGCGCTGAATCCTGTGGAGCTGGTCTGGTTATGTGAGACTGATCTCATCGATACCCAAAACAATACACTCCTACTAACGCAGCCCGTTGAGTTGTTTTAACGCCGGCGTAGACGGGGTTAAATGTGTTGATTGATGTCTTTATCTATATCAGTGTGCAGGCAAAGAGATAACAGGACAACTGTGGACAGACTGGCTTACACATACTGTAAAGGTCAAACTACCCACCACATCCAGTGGTTTTGTGTTATCTTCCATTCGTAGCAGTGCAGTAACAAGTTAGAGAGATCTGCAGGGTATAAATTACTGTCCTCATGTCGACTGACCTGGTGTGTCCGGAGCGCCTCGTCTCTTACTTAAGGCTATACCCAGTTTCCTGACAGCCTCTCCTAAAGAATGCATCCTCCCTTCCTGCCACACTGACAGAAACGCTGTCCAGCCCTCCTCAGCATGTCGCAGAGAAGAAAGTTGACGTCTATTGTTAACACACAAATCTTTGTGACATAAAACTTATTTAAGGAAACAAGAAAGAGGAGCCTGGGTGAGCATTGAAGGAGAAGGAGGAGAAAACCTTGAAGGGCTGATTGATCCATGCCAACATCTTTAAGTGTTCTGGAGGAAAGTTGAATTAATGTTTGTTTATATCCGTTGCTGTTTCTGCAGCTGGGTGTCATAAAATCATTGCAGTGGAAGAAGGCAGAAGTAGATTTTGTAATTAAAAAAGCTCCAGTCAAACCTCAAACAAACTGTGGAAAAACATAATGAAAATATGACATTTCTGTTAGTTTTATGTATAAATGTGAGGAAGGTTACAGTTTTCTCGTGGCTCCACACAGATCTGATGTTTTCAGCTCTTCACTGGAACTGACATTTAAGTCACATGCTTCATGTACGTCATCATTTACTCACATTTTTTATCACGTGAAACACAAAGCAGGTTCTTAGAGAGGATCTAGAGAGGGCCTCTCACATTTTGCAGGTTCTGTAGGTTCTCCTGTGTGCTTTAAAGGGGAGGGTTGTCTGGTCTCTGTTTTAAATTGACATAAAATAACAAAGCGAAACAAAACACATCGAATCAGGGGAGAGAAGGCAAAAGAAAGAAGGAAAAAAAAAACATAATCTGAAACTTTTTCCGCTAGATTCCACTAAATCCATCACATTGGTTCTTTCACTGTCACTTCACTGTCTTTCCCTTCAGGCCTGTAGCTTGTTATAATCGGGAGGAAGGTGGAATCAGGGCCGAAAGTTAAATTTACAACAACGAAAATCACCTCCGGTCCGTGTCAGAACCACTGACAGCGAAGTGAAGATAAATGTTCAGAAATTTTAAAATGATGAGTGAATAAACACACAACTTTGGCATATTTTCACTATTATTATTTATACCACCAGGTTTTAGAGCTCAAATATCCCAAAGTAAACTTTCAGGGGAGCCGAGCTCCACTTAGCAAGTTAGTCAAAACTTCATCTGTCATCCTCAGGTGGATTTGATTTAAGCTTCCTGTTTGTCTCGTCTTTTCAGGTGCGATAGATCCAAACATACCAGAGGAGGGTCCTTCAGCGCCCCCTCCTGGCTGGTTGGAAGATGTACATGGATACCAGGGTCACAAAGGAGGAGGTCAGTCTCCATCTCTCCTCTGTTCTCTTTTATTTTTCCTTTAACATGTCCCAGCCTTCATCTCCTGTTGTTGTGTTTGTGTTTAATGTGTCCAGAGGATGATAACCCGTTATACCCACCCCCGCCTGCCTACACCCCCCAGCCTGAACTCAACAGGAACACCTTGGTGCCTAATGTCAGGTAACACACTCATCAGTGATTCACTTGCTTCATCTTAAGTGAAAATGTTTTTTCAAGCTTTCATACAAAAATCAATCAAACGATTTTCTCCTCCAGGGTCCCCACAGTATCGGAGGATGTGGCCCGAGACGCCCTGCTCAAGTTTGTGGAATCAAAATGGAGGTACAGCTCGAAACCTGCCAGGAACCTCACCTTCAAAGAGCTCAAACCCATCACTGTGTACAGGGTAGGAGCACAAACGGACGGAACACGTTCTCGCACACGACGGTGTGCAGCGGTGGAACTGTTTTTGTGCTTTTGCAGAATTTAAACATGCACAATTCTCCTCACTTTTTGTGTAAGGAAATATAAATTATAATGATGTTACAGCTTTGTTACGGTGCCTAACTGTCCATTTTACAACAGAGGACACAAACATTTCTGGACACATTTGTGGAAAAGCTCCTAACAGACATTCAGAAGAGTTCTATACTGATTAATTGTTGGGCTGATTTATCAGGCTGATTAACTGGCATTGACACTCATGAGGCTGATTAAATAGAAACTGTCCACATCAGCAGGCAGCCTTGTCAGTGTGGCCCTTTGTAAGTTTTAGGAAGAAGATGAAAAAGTTAGTTTGGAGCTCTGAAGTTGAACTCTGAGTCATCCTGCTGTAAACATTTGACCAAACGTCCTCAGTCACCATCGTCTTTTCTTAACGTTAACATGTTTCCACTGTCATCCTAAATGACAGCAAATCAGGGTTGGGAGGGTTACTCACAAAATGATCACAGCAGCGAGTTACATCACTGGGATCACTTTCAGAGCAATTAGATGAACAACAGAAACACTAACAGCCAATCAGAGTCCATCACATTTAGACAACATTTTACAGGACAGTTAAATGCTTGTTGACACGATATTAGGCTGCAAATAAAGAGCTCACATCCAGCTGGTGTTTTCTGATTCTCTTCTTTCTGCAGTATCGACTGGAGACCTACGCTGAGACCAGAACCAGCGCCTGGAAGTTTGAACCCTACAACGGTAAAACTTCACTCGCAGCTCACAGACCACTTTTTTCTTTTCATGAATGACAAGAGCCTGAATTAACTTCAACTTCTGCTCAAGGGTTTAGCAGTTCCACTAAGACAGTTTAGCCTGATGTAGTCGACACTAAGTCAAGCCAGGCTAAAACAAGCTGCATTATGAGTGTGCATGGAGAGCTGAGGCAGCCCAGAGCAGCTGACTGTCAAAAAGAGGATAAGATGTCACAAAAAAAAGAGAAAATGAGAGCGGTTTAATTCTCAGCTGCAAAACAAACTCTGAAAATCAAAATATATAAAGAATATAAAGAGTTCATCATGAAAAAGGCAGATATTACCACAATTAACAAAACGATGCCAGTATCTAAGGAAGAAACTGCAAACTTAGAAAATAATGGGAGTCTGATGTGCAGCGTGCAGAGAGCATCTGCCTCGTGTACTGAGGCCTCAACAGCCACATGGGTTCGATTCCAGCTCGAGGCCGACCTACGTGTCACTCTGTCTCTCATTCCTCCTTTTCCTGTCCTCAGCTGCACTATGTAGCAAAAAAAGGGCAAAAAGCCACAACAATAATTTCTGAAAAGACATACAAGCCAACTTATTGTTTTATTTGTATTTGTTAATAAATGTTTAACCTGCTGCAGGACACAAGTCCATAACTTCATATTGATATTAGCTGCTCTGGACATGAAGCAGAAAAATGATAAAATTATAAATTGAAGTTGGAAACAGAGAAACTGGAGAAGTTTGAAGTTAAACAGCAGAAAGTCGCGGTTTGGACTTTTTGTCTTCACAGCTTCAACAAATGAGTGAGTGAATAAATAACTTCTTTAAAACAGTGTCAAACAGCCCATCGGCCTGTGAAGACAGTAAAAGTTGTAAAACATGATGTTCTTTGGAGCTAAATTAAACATAAATTCATGCTTGATCACTAGAAAAGATGTGAACTGTGAAAAAGTGTAATTCTGGGTTGTCATTGAAGAATTAATGTTGATTAGTAACACTATGACCTGCAGCCAGTGTGACGGATGGTGCACGAGCATCATCGACTCTCATCGCACGCTCAGTGAAAGTGCTCATCCTCAACTCTGAGCATGTTAGCATGTTGTCATATGTACACACTGTTTGTAGCTGAGGCTGATGTCTTTAGTTTTGCAGAGTCATGGTTGAACATCATGAAGGGAAACATGAATCAAAGTAGAGGACTGATCAGCCTCACACTGTCTGTCCCTGCAGAACCTGAGAACCCTAACCCCATCTGACCTTTCTCTGAGGTCATGTGACTTTTCTACCAGAGTTGCAAATCTTTCTGCTGAATGTTTTTGTGGTTGACTTTGTTTACTTTTACTCACAGAAAGATGAGTCGGTCACATCAGAAGGTTCTTGTGCACTGATCAGTGAGATTCATCAGATCTCAGTTAAAAGTTAACTATGTGGAGGGTTTTTTCTTCTCACAGGACAGCCGGTCGATGGTCCTCAGTACGGGATGAGTCCTCCGCCGTGGGACATTCCTGTGTCGTTACCTCAGAGATACACCGACCACGTGGAGAAGGTCCGCGTCCCGCACTCGTCCTTCGTCAAGGTACAGTTGGTTTATTATATTAAAAAAAATGACAAAATGTTTTTGTTTTCCTGATTTACAGTTATTGTTGCCAACTGTTTCATCTTCTTTACATCAGAGTAACATGCAGTTGTGCCTCTGTGTGTGTGTGTGTGTGTGTGTGTGTGTGTTTCAGATGTGTCACATGTGCAGCGGCTGTGGAAGAACTCGCTGTATTAGCTGCAGTGGTCGAGGGCAGGTGAGACGTTTGGTTTAATGACGGATCCTACTTGGTGATTTAAACTTACAGTTTTATGAATTATACAAACACGTAAGTACAGAAAAAAATAAAACACACTTCATTCAAACTGGACAGAAACAAAACAAAACTGTCTTTCCCCTGTTCCAACAATCAACAACTATTTGGTTCAAACATTTTAAGGATTCAAGGTAATTTATTATCATCATGCATCAGAGGGTTAAACAGCAAAATCTGAGCTGAAGTTCCTTCTTGTGACACAAAATACAACATATACACGGATAATTAATTAAATTCAGAATGGAATATGATAAATAAATTAAAACAATATGTCTGGTTATTTACATACATACGTGTTTACGCCCAGGAAATTATTATGTTGTACATTTTTTGAATTTGCACAATAA
Organism: Lutjanus campechanus; assembly: GCA_027495735.1. NCBI lineage: Eukaryota > Metazoa > Chordata > Actinopteri > Lutjaniformes > Lutjanidae > Lutjanus > Lutjanus campechanus. The sequence continues at coordinate 5,205 of JAJHUR010140349.1, read as the reverse complement.
ATACAATCGTGCAAAATAAATTAAGTTAGATATGAAAATATCAGGTGAAGAGTGAGAGGCAGGTCAGACCTGGTGCAGAACCCGTACGTACGTTCTGTCACGTTCATGGTCGTTGCAGGAACAAGCGTTGCACCTCCCGTCATGGCCGAGGTTGCAGGAGGTCGGGGGTCCACTTCTCTCCGTCTCTCTGTCTGAACTCGTCTCTTCGTCTTGCAGAAACGTTGTACTTCCTGCCACGGCAGAGGCTACAGAATGCAGCACGGGAATCACAAGCGGAACTCCGGGCAGACGCGTTGCTCTTTTTGTCACGGGAGAGGCCGGAAGAGGTGAGAGGACATCATGTGTCGTCATATGAGAGCTGGTAGATTAAAGTGTTTGAATAAATGTACAACTTACACTGACACTTAACAGACACACTGAGGCTGTGAACGTGTCACCATTCCTCACCAGTGACGGCGGCGTTTACTGACGAGCCTGTCAGTAAACGCATCGTGGTGTAACGGTAGAGGCAACATCATGAATCCTTTCTTGCTTTTCATGTTTTAACAGGAGAAACGAGCTCTGTTCCAGTATAAGAATTTATATTTTTAGTTATTTTATTGGACAATCTGCTATCTAACTAAATGTCTAAGTATTTATAATGCAGATTACAAACAAATACAAACTTCAAAACTCTGCGCTCTTGTAAATTTTGTCCGTTTGCATTTTCATAGAAAAGGTCAGTTTCTCCACTCTGTAGGTTTCATAAATCATTTTAACCAATCCTCCTCTGGAGCTTCTATTTTCAGTAGATATTTGTCTGCTTTAGTCTGAAGATTCACTGTTATAAAAAGAAGTCACCACCTGGATTTAACTAATCAAACAGGTAAGAGCTTCCATTGGATAATTACTGTAGTGATTAATATGTTTCAGCTGTCAACAAGTTATTGAACCCAAACTGATGCAGTGAGGAGCTTCTCATTCCTTAAACATCGATGTCAGAAGACAGAAGACGTATCTTGTAGTCGTGGAAAAGATGTTACTCTTCAGTTTGCTATGGAGCGTAAGGATTGGACTCTGGATCAATGGAAAAAAGTCATGTGGTCTGATGAGTCCAGATTGACCCTGTTCCAGAGTGATGGGGGCATCAGGGTAAGAAGGGAGGCAGATGAAGTGCTGTTCCCATCATGCCTTGTGTCTACTGTACGAGCCTGTGGGGGCAGTGTTCTGATCTGGGGCTGCTTCAGTTGCTCAGGTCGAGGTTCAGCAACGTTATGAGTCCAAAAACTGAGATCAGTCACTACCTGAATATACTGAATGTACAATGTACAAGACAATGTCAGGATACACGGGGCTCAGATAGTGAACGAGTGGTTCAGGGAGCACGAGACGTCCACCACAGAGTCCAGACCTGAACCCCACTGAGAATCTTTGGGATGTGGTGGAGAAGAGTTTGCGCAGCGGTCCGACTCTCCCATCATCAGTAAAAGAAACGATGCCATGGCGAGTGCGTTCTGTAATCAAAGCTAAAGGCGGTTCAACAAAATATTAGCGTGTGAATTTTTTTGGACAGGCAGTGTGTATTGTTGGTGCAACAAAGGTTTTCTGTTTTTTGTTTTTCATGTTTATAATCGATGGGTAACGGCCAAATTCTGTTCCTGTTCCTGATTCCTCTCTCCGTCCCTCCTTCAGGTGTATCTCCTGTCACGGTCACGGCTTTAAGACCTGCTCTGTTTGTCACGGCAGCCAAAACCTGCTGCACTTCATCCTGCTCACTGTGACATGGTACACACACACACACACACACACACACACACACACACACACACACACACTGAATTCCTCCTGCTTCACTTCTGTGTCTGTGTCTGTTTGCAGGAAGAACAACGTATCTGTATTTATTCCAGACCGTCAGCCCGACTTCCCTGACAAGAAGTTTGAGAAGGTGACAGGAGATCCTTTCTTCGTCGACGAGAGCCTTCTGGTAAAAACTAAACATTTATTTTATTTGAATCAAGACCTCCACAGTATCTAAGAACCCGGCGTGACTGCAGACTCTCTCCGTCCCTCCAGGTTTATCCTATCCAGGGTTTCCCTGATCAGGAGATCTGTGATGCTTCTACAAAAATGATTAACGAACACCTGAACAGCTTCAGTTCCACCAGCCGCATCCTGCAACAGGTACAAACAAACTTACTGACTTGTTTATTACCAGAAGAATAATAATGATCCTTTAGAGCTCGGGAGCTCACAGAGGTGTGGCCTGTATCAAATGTATTATTTTTAACAGTTTTGTTTATAGACTTTGTATAAATTGTGATTTTTGTTAACATGGAAGTCTAATTTTGACCACCTCAGAGCAGACAAAGCCTTTAGGACCCCCGTGATTTTTGCTGCCCCCCTAAGGGAACCAGCTGATGATATTTTAAGTGTTACTGTCACATGTTCTACATGTTCCTGAGTTACTGAAAGTTTGCAGCTTGGCTTTATTCTCTGCTGCAGGCTTATACTTCTCTGTCAGTATTATTATTTGAGATTTATAGTTTCATTATAATTTTTAAAGATGCTAAATACAAACTTCTCAAAAAGACAAAACCAAAATGACACTTAACCTGCACAGAACAGACACTTTAAAAGGATAATGCAGTAAAGAAAGTATCTGATGAAGAAAAGGGAGGCAGGAGTGCAAATAGAACCTAAATAATAACAAAAAAGTGAAAAAGAAATAAAAGAAATATATAAAATGAGTAAAAATAAATAAAAGTAAATACAACAGTACACAGTAAGTTGGAGGACAAGAGGGTTTATGTACGAGTCAAACTTCCGTCTGAATGTTGCCAAATTCACACATAATCAGTTTGCGTCAGCTCCGTCTGAATCCACTCTGCATCTGAGGGACTGAGATCTCTAAGAAGTGACGGATCATCTGAGACAAACAGACGAGGAGAAAAGGCAATTTTGTGTCTCTCAACACGTCCAGGCTGGACACTAATTCCCATCCGTCGGGCGTCGCATCAGCGTGCTCTCTCCCTCCTGGCAGGTCCAACATAAAGAGTCATACAGTTGATATTAATATTTGTGAGCACAGCTGTCGGTGGCACTGGTCATTAAATTAACATCTTAGTAGTTTGTGTGTCTGTTTTTTTTTTCTGCGTGCATACAAGAGGCACAAGGACAGTGTGCATCACAGAAAGCTCACAGTGAAGTTAATGTCGGGCTGAAAACTTGCAGACTTTGTCTGGCTGGAGTTCTCGAGTTCTCGGGCTGCAGAAGTGCAGCTGAAATTATTATTATAACAACAAACACTTTGAAAAATAATCCTGACAAGTCCAGTTTTAAGATTTATCAGCAGAAGTGTAATATAATATTCATGAATATGTTTTCTCAGGGTTTCATTTGTGTTTCTCTCCATTAATAAAACTATAAACAAGGACTCAGTGAGACTAACGTCACTCGTGTTTTTCTTTCTGTCTGCAGCGTCAGACCATCGAGTTGGTGCCTCTGACTCACGCTTACTACACCTACAGCGGGAAAGACTACAGCTTCTTCGTCTACGGGATCGAGAACCAAGTCTTTGCCTCCAAATATCCTTCTGCATGTTCTATTTTATAAGGAACGTGCAGACATGTTAACATGTTTAACTCCAGACAGTATATGTTCATGTGTAGTGTGGCTCATGTAGGTGGTGTTTGGTTAAAAAAAGCTGAATCATCTATTTAATGTACCAACATTTATACACTAAAAATCTATTGGAGCGAGTTAATGTCGAATATCAACTTTGGACCAGTGTTACTACATTAATCCTTCATGATTAATCTCACATATAATCCTAAAATCATGCATCATGTCAAATGTCTCATTAACCAGCGACTAACTGATTAATTTTTTTTAATGAAAAAATGCAAAATAACATGAAAGACAAGAAGCACTTTCCTTTTAGTCCGGCACTTCATCGACTCAGTGAGTTCTGGGGCCACTTTGGGGCTCTGAAGGCCCTTTTCCACCAAACTGTCTCTGGTTCTTGAACCGGTTCTGTTTGAGAGTTTTTGAACCTTGGTGCTATGTGTTTCCAGCACCGTTGGGGTGTTGCACAAACCTAAACCAGTTTATTTTTGGTGAAAATGCTCTGAACGGTTCATATGAGGTGCTTGAACTGAAACAGGGCTGGTTCTGGTTCTGTGTTGGTGGGAAAGGGCTAATAGAGAACCTGAGTGAAACCAGAACTTCAGGGTTCTGTTCTAGAGATCCCACTGACAGCTGAGACGAGACTAAACGCTGAACGTCTGGTCTCATCAGTGTTGTGTGACTCGCTGCATCTGTCCGGAAAAAAACACACATTTATATTATTTAGCTGCTTTTAACGAACACGTTGGAACACCATTTCCCATGAGCCTTAGAGGTTCAGAGGTTAACTCTCACAGTTCAACAGAAGAGACCAGCTGATTTGTCTCAGAATCTGATAAATAAAACACAGGAACTCGCTTCATTTGTTTCAGAAAGACAAAGAAAGAAATGATGAATGACAGATTGTTTCGAGTTACAGAAGCTGGTGGAACGGAGGCCAGACAGGAAGTGATGTCATGACTTTTTTTTTTTTGGAGGCTGGAGGTTGAAGAATTGTTGAGCAGAGGTAAAGGTTTGGTTTCCACTCTGCTGCCTTCAAAGTTCACGTTCGACTCTGAACATCTGAACAGTTTCAGGAGGATAGAAACAACAACGTGGTGCTTTCAATGACAAAACGAATTCTTAACACTGTGTTAAACATCTTCATATTAAATTCTTCTCTTAAAGCTCGAGGCCAAAGTCTAAACTGTCCCCGCGTCTCAGTTTACTGCCAGAATGTTTCTCCAGATCAGATAAAGACAAACTTTCTGTCTCTGTCAGTTTATTCAGCTGCATTTGATACTCGGCTCATTTTTTCAGCCAGTTTATGATAAAAATATCTGATTATTTTAAAACTTTTCCCTGGTATGTCAAATGTTCTTATTCCTTTTTATTATGGCTCAGGTTTCTGTTTTCATAAAAATGTTATTTTATAAATCAATCCATCCAAGTTTTCAGCTGTTTTTCTATAATCAGACAAAGTTTCTGTGATTTTTTAAAAAGGATTTAAGTTCTTTGTATTTTATATGTACAGGAAAGTTACAACTGCAGTTTTAAAATGTCTGTTATTATTTTATATAACAAAATAAAATCTGTCAAATGTATTCAGTAAAAGTGTCACAA
>JAJHUR010140348.1:0-38905 GCA_027495735.1 Lutjanus campechanus | reverse complement strand
GGAGTCATTCTGCGCTGCAGATGCGTTAATTGCGTTAAAATTTTTAATCGGATTAATCATGATGATGGATTAATCCGCGTTAACGCGTTAATTTTGACAGCCCTAATTCTTATTAATGTTGGTTTATTTACTGGCCTCTGGCCTCCTGTCATTTTGCAAAAGTGGCCCCCAGGCAAAACAAATTCAGTATCCCTGTTGTAAAGTAGGCAAGCTATCATCATTTATTAATGGCTTACCATCCTTTATAACTGGCAAAGGGAGTCTTATTGCAAAGTGTAAAATAGTGCATGCTAAAAATATCAAGGTAAACAATGCTGCCATTGACGTGTATAAATCTGGTAATTTGATATGCCATAAAAAAAATGAAAATGAAAATGAAACTATTTGACTGTTAAGATATGCTGACAGTAGTTAAATGCAAGTAACTTATTAACAAATACCTGATAAACCCGGCAGGTATAAATGCTTCTGATGGAGAAGACAAGCTTAGCAAGCAATGAGATCTGAGGCTCAACAGTACATGGCTCATTATTTGGCAAGTAATAGCTTATTAATGCTTAATTTAGTACCTACAACCTAATTAATGACCTAATTATAAACCATTTATAAAGGTAGTCTTATTGTACGGTGGTATCCTCCAATTAAAATATCCACACAAATCACAAATTAGCCTTACATAGCTTTATAATCTCTACAGCCTCAGACACCCTTTATCTTTCAACCCTCAATTAAGATTAAAAAGTCCTTTAACCTGAAAAAAAGACAGAAACCCAAGAATGGATAAACACAAAAGACAGAGGGGATATGCAATTTAGAGTTTTTATTCATTATAGTGTTCCTCATTTTGTATTTTACCATTTTCTTTGTCAAAATTATTATCATTAATTAGATTTTCTGATCATATTAATACATTTGAAGAAAGAGAAAGAAAGATAAACACGCACAGAGAGACAAAACAAAGCCTGCTGATATAAATACAGCTGCAGATAAAAGCGAGATGGATGTGGAAAAGGAAAACAACATGCACAGTCCTTTTTTGTAGCCCCATGGCAACACCTGATGCTGAACATCCAGCTTCAGACTTCGATCCAGTCTGCTCTGAACAGCGGAGTCTTTGATTTTACTGCTACAATGACCGCACCACCTGTGGGTGCACGTGTGTGTGTCATGAGCAAATAAGGAAGAGAGACAGCGAGGGGGAAGACGCAGAGATGTACGCTGTTAGTGTGTTTGCTTCTCCTTCTGCTTGGCAGCCAGCTACAAGGATCAAATGAACCATCCTTGACATTTGCAATCTGCCACTGACATCACGCAATGTCTTGTAAGAAGGCCATTAAACGAGGTTGCTAGCTGTCATTTCCACGGCTGCGTGTCATCCGCTGGTATGTATTCTTGTAAATTGTTTATATCAGTCTAGTAGTGTGGTTAACATATGGAGATTTATCACAAACAAGGTTCATTTGATTAAACACATTTCACAGCTGACATGCATGGAAACCATTTATGTGTCAGACTTCTGTGGCATCATGTCAGAAACAGGTCAAATAATCTGATGTGATTGATGGAGTTTTTGCTGATTTTAAGATGTTATTTTAGGATTACATAAGACCAAATCAATCGTTCATAGTTGACAGTTTTGTGTGTGTGTGTGTGTGTGTGACATGTGTGCAAGCCCCTACTGCATGTGTGTGGTGCACGTGAATTAAAGGGACAGTTCACACTTTTTCCCCTCTTACCTGTAGTGCTATTTATCCATCTAGATTGTTTTGGGTAGTATTTTTTCACATTATCAGTACTTTTACTTTTGACAATAATACTATGGGTACTTTTACTTTTGATCCTTATTCTTAATTCTTAGGGACTTAAAAGGGAAAATAAGATAAGATAAGATAAGATAAGATAAGATAAGATAAGATAAGATTTTATTAATCCTGAAGGAAATTATTGTGCCAGATAGCTCAAAAATTACAGTAACAATATACAGATAACAACAACAGAGCATCAAATATGCTCTATTGTGACACTTTTCATGTGTTGATGGTAAGTGTGGTCTAACTGAAGCATTTAACTCCTCAGTGTGTGGTATGTTGATTGACAGAGTTATAATGCTGCACAACCTGTTGTTCTACCTGCATCCAGTGATTAATTAATTCATTCATTCATTCATCCATTTAACCTTTACTTAACCAGGCAATCCCACTGAGAAAATGAATCTATTTTAATGGGATACCTGGCCAAGACAGTCAGCAGCAAAATCACAAAGTTACAAACAAAAACACAAAAGCCATAACCAGGTACGCTACACTGGCATCCTATGGACTCTGCCTCTGATTCTTTCATTTTGGATTTAACAACATTTAACGAGATTAGTTCTTTGAGTTTCAAGCTATTTCAGCTTGAACTTTTAGCAGGAAAGGAAGTTACTCCAGTAGATTCTACTGCAAAAAGAAATTGATTCCAGTAGATTCTAGCGTAGAAAGAAAGTAGTTCCTACTGTACATGAAACTGCTAAAAACAAGGTCTGTGGATTATCTTAAGTAACAGAGTAACACGGTCATGACTTCTGGACAAAGAAATTGCAAATGTTTCCAATGTTTTTCTTTTTCTTTTCGCTTTCTCTCTTTCTTTCTTTGATGGTTTTAGCACCACAAGCCGAATGTCATTTAGTTCCATAATATTTGGGAGAAGGCAGACATCTCTATGGCCAAAATCTGCAAAACTTGACCACTCACATCAAAACAAACTAGATGGATAAAAAGTTCAACAAAACAAAGGAAAAATTAGTATTTTGATTTTGTGTTAAACTGTCACTTAAAAGTTTTCCCCTTTTATTCATTAATTTTCAGTCATAAAGTGCTTGTACAGTACTTCCAACAGCTGTCCACATGCAACTATAACCTTTAAATTTCAGTCTAGTCACTCTGTGCCTCCACTATAACTCCCCGCATTGACAAAATCAGTATCACACACATAAATCCATGAGTCAAATTTGACTGCTACATGCAATTTACCAATCTACTGTAACTCCAACAGGGATGAGACAGTTTTTAGATTGCACTTCCACTTCCACCCGCATCACCATACATCTCCAGCAATCTCTCTCCCTCGTCAATGACTCAAACCCCACAGATTAAATATAACATTTTCCTATCAAGCTATTTGAATCATTTTATTTCACAGGGTAATTTGCATATAAATATATTTGCAGTAGTGACAGACAGAGGCAAGAGACAGAGCCTTTTGTTTTCTCTGTTGGCTCAGCCCCACCCAGTCACTGTACCTGAGCAAGGACATTAAATCCAGTTTAAAGCACAACTATAAAACAAAAACTGGGTGACAGGATGACTTTGGAATATATTCACATAATAAATCCACTGCTCCACTGCTGCGGTAGAAATGATAGCAGCATTGCAGAGAAGCCTAATGAAAATACAGTATACTGTGTCATCTACTCAACATCAGCAAACCATTGCAAATGTCATTTTGTAGAATTTAATACTTTTCGTGCAACTTGTACAATAAAGTACAGTACTTATTCATGAGAATATTAAATAATTTAAAAAAAAAGTTCTGGGATTAATCTGTTTCTGTCAATTCAATTAAACTTGGCCCAGTTTCAAGACAGCCTATTTAAGAAACACTGGGAGACTTTTCTTAACTATAGACCCGTTTCAGCTACACTCTTTACATTCAGTGGGACCTGTTACTGGCAAACAAAGAAATATATTTCATATTGCAAATAGGGAAAGTGTTTTAAGCTGCCCTTAAGCTTTGTGAGCCTTTGGAAAATTTGCATTAAAATGGTGCCTCCTAACACAATTATCTTACAGAGCTTCTTCTTCTTCTTCTTTTTTTTTTACATTGCAGTTACTGTGCCCAGCAGTCGCTGGCTGCCCTGGATGAAGGGTAATCTGATAATCTTGTTAGCACTTATTTACAGTTGAGTGGATGGAATATTTCACAGCAGGCTGAGGGCAGGACTGGGGATCAAGATGCCTCAGATCCAGAGTGAGATTAAAACACTAATCTACTCATCTGATGTTTAAGTGCTATGATAACACTGCATGGAGAGCATGTGAGTCTGTGTGAGTTTTAGCAGCTGTTGGGGAAATATTTAGCTCCTCTAATTAAGCAAAAGTAGAAATACTGCAATATAAAAACACTCCATTACAAATAAATGTTCCAAATTGAAAAATGGGAATGAATGAATGGGAAAATTTAGCACTTTTCATGTGGATGTTCAGTGTTGAGGGTAAATGTAGTCAATTACAGCGATACATTCCTCAGAGTGTGCTATTTTGATCGTGAAAGCTGAGTTCTCCGGCTCTGAGTGCAGTGCCTACATGTACCTGGATGGCCATGTTGCCGTGTTTCACCATCCTAGCCTATAGCTATTACTTTGTGGACCAAAACATTGCGTTACCGTGACATCACTGAATGCAGGAAGAACAATAGCTCAGCTTTCTCTGTGTGTAGTCACAAAACAGCAGGTCTTACTTTTTCTTTCTCTTGGTGTCTGATAAAAGGACCAGGAGTCGCTCAATAAAACATTTCAGGTAGTATAATGACACAAGGGTCAGTGATATTTGTGTTGATGACGTATGCTGTGAGATGAGACATGTTTTGTTCACACAAAACTAAACTACGACAAACCTATCAAAAATGGCGACTTCTTTGTCTTGTAAAATTACCTTTTAAATTGACAAACATCACGTGTGTCCTGTGTGGCAGTTCAAATGGGATCAAAAAATTATTTATTTCTTACCACTGACTATAGCTCTTATATTTTCTGAAGTTAGGTCCCATGGAACACACGAGAATAAAGGCTCCGAGACCGACAGGGGCCTCTTTGATGACAGCAAATACAGTACCAAGGTGATTTACAGCAGCTCCCACCAGAATAAAAACGGCTCATTTTCAGGTAAAGCAGAACAATTTTTATCTTTTTTTTTTTGGTCATTATACACTTACAGTATGAATATTATATTCAGTTTCTGCCAATACATGCCCCTAAATCTTACAACTGGACCTTTAAGTAAAATTTGAAATGTCAGACTTTTACTTGTAAAGGAGCATTCTCTCCGTGCTGTTTAAGTACTTTTACTTCAGCACAGTACCTGAGTGAATGCACAGTGTTATACGTAGTGTTTTATGGAGAAATACTTCCACTTCCAAATGAGAGCGAGGTGAGAAATAAACAGCAGCCTACCCATTAGCCTGCTGCTTGAGATGAGCAGTCTGAAGATGTGGTCTGCTGTTCAGTCAGACTCCTGATGTGAACATTAACTTTATTGACGATTAAAAATGTAAGAATATAAATGCAATGAGCCTGAGCAATAAAAAAGCAAGCCATTTCTAATCTCACCCCCATAAAGGCCACAGCCGGGAGCCACCTGAATTCACTATCAGCAATTAGACAGATCCAAGATAACTAAATCATTAAAAAGACAAGGCTCAATATTGTAATGAGATAAATCTAAAAGACACGCTTAGAAGACATCACCTTCTGACGGGGTGTTGTCATGCACATATGGCATGAACTCCCTTTAGGGGTAACAGAGTGGGAAGAGCACAGACGATGGAAATTGCTTTGTGCCACAAAGTAATGAAGTTGTGAGAAATGACAATGACTTTGCGAGCTACCAAGGCCAATCAAGGGGAACACAAGTGGGACAACGAAACTGTCGCCAAAAAATTGTCTCGATAGTTCTGTCATAATTATTGTGACAGGATGCGTTGCTTCGCGCTGATTGGACATGGATGTAAGACTGCATTGCTGCCCCAGTGTCCCCACTCAATTCCACAGCCATTAGTGTCAATGGCAATATGAGTGATCTGTCACCGTGCAAATCAGACTACCATCTGCTACCAAGAGAAACATGTGCCCGCTCGCCACCACACGTCTGTGGAAAAACTTCACTTAAGGTCTTATTTCTTGGATTACATTAAAGGTTGCCACTTAATTTTCAAATTAATATCTTAGGTTAGAGAAAACTCTCAACATCATTTGAAATATGCTCACAGTAGGTAACACTAAACTTCGTACACAGGCCTTCTGCTGCACTGACAAGTGAGCTAATACTGTTTTTAATCAGACTATTAGATGAATAAAAAGATCAAGCTGAAGTGATAAAAAGATGCTTATTCTGCTAGACAGAAATAATGCCAGTATGCAAAGATGGATAGTTAAGTTTAAAAATCTACTTTCATCAAATACATCTGCAGTAAAATATCTGCTATGGTATGTCTGCAATTTGCTTTATGTTGTGGTTTATGTTTTCAAGAAAAGCACACACTGTAAAACACTGTAAAAAGTGAGTAAGTAGATATGAGAAATGGTAAATTAATGCTACTCAAAATAAATTTATGATATTACATGTGTGCTGTAGGCACATGTACTTCATGCCAGTCCCCTGCATAATTCAGTGCCCCACTTGGGCCACCGCAGTTAAAAAAGTCTACACACATCCGCTCCCTGTGGCTTTGTTTTAGTATTTATGTAAATGTTGCACGTGGGTAAAAGTTTATATTTCTTTTTCTTCCTCTCCTTCATAGTTTTCACACGGTAATTTCATGTTTCTTTTTTGGTCCATTACACATTTAAATGACCAGTAGTTAAAAAAATAACAGATTTTAGTTACACCAAAAGATTTTAGTTATACCAGTGACAAGCTCATAAAATTTTATTTGTTTTGATTTTGAACTTCATGCAGTAGTTAGACCAGATACTGCTCACAGGTTAAGACATCAGTTTGATTCTCCTGAGCTTGAAGGTGCAGTTATTTGTATTACTGGCAACAGTGTGACAGAATGAAACTACAACGAGACACCTTCTACCATCCAACAATATGTCACAGACTTTTAATGAAGAACAGGTTCAAAGGAAGATGAGATAATAAATGGTATGAACTGCTGCAACAACCAGTAACACATAACTGAGTATGGAAATGGCCATGATATACTTGCTGAGGTGAACCTCAAATTGATCTTCAGGTTCCCAGCTTTCAGATGCTGTATGTCATGCAACTGCTGACCTATTTTCTAGTCTTAAATTTCCCCTGTCCCCCTTTAAAAATGCCAAAAATGGGTCTATGGTAGGGAGAGGGGTAGTGGAGAAGGTTAGTATCACACATACTGTATTAACTAATTAACAGATACATGTTTGTACATGTACAAAACATACAAAGTTGATTGAAGTTAATTGCTTGTAGTGTGTATAGTTTTAGAAAAAAAAGTCAACAAATTTGTCAAATTTTCTGTCTCAGTAAAACTTTAGTACAATCGTAGAGTTCAAATAACTATTCACCACTGTTTTCGCTGTTATTTCTAAGACTGGGTAAAAATGTGTTTTCATTGTTGGATGTTCTAGACTTCTCCAAGTTATGCTGACTATTATGAGCCAAAGAAAGCATAGAATTTGACAAACCTTATATAATAAGACACATTAATAATGTTTGGGAACATTGAGTCCTTGTAGAAACAAGCTCGTCAAAGAGGCAACAAAAGGTTGTTTGGGAACATGGGAACAATTTTTGTGATAAACAAGCTCTATTGCAATGCTTTGTGAAAATCATCCTCTCCAGAAAAGTATTGCTTTCCTTTAACCATGAAGGTGATCTGACCTTAACTGAGTAGTTTTAGTTGCCTAAACATAGCCACATCTTAATCACGAGGGTGCCAGAGCAGAAAATGCTCACATGGGTCCTTGTGGAAGGTGCTGACAAATGCCCTATTTTGTTGTTTAAAGGAGAAATCTCTAACATATATACTGTAATAATTAAAAAAATGACCATGATATGTCACAGGAGATCACGGAAACATGATAAGTTAAAATACTCATTTCTCTGATAACAACGCTACAGCCAGCCTGCTCTCCAGAACAACTGGTTTTGTTCGTCCATTTCATGTTTATTAGAGTTCAAATTAATGCTGAATGTTCGCCAATTGAGTACATGTCTGTTCTGGAGCCGTAAGAATTCATCAATAATCTTTTAGAGGAAGTTGATGTTTATAACAGTTGAATTGAGCAGTTTGTTAATGGAGTCTGGCAGGCAGTCACTGACCTCAAACACCAGTTTGTTTTCAGAGCAGTGGACCTTTGTTGCCAAGATAATGGGGTTAACTTTACACTTACAGACAAATGACAGTTACAAACATCTCGTCAACTTATAATCGAGGACTCAATGGCACTTGTCAATGTCAAAACATAATGTTGCGCTCGTCTTGTGCTCCTCTTCACTGTTCACTCCTGTTCTGTGCAGCCTGTAGGCAACCTGCCTGAGCTTCCTTGAGTCTAGGGTGGAGGGGAAGGCAGGAAAACAATTTGCTTTAACTATAGATTGCATATTAAAAAGGGATTCAACCTATTTAATATATTTTATGGCTTGAACTCCCTCAACTTTAACTTGCTTTTTCATAATTTTATTCTATTAACTTTAAAAAAATAAAAAAAATAAATCTCTGCTATTTTCCTTTTCAGGCAATGTTCATGTCACTGTTTGTGTTGTATCAGTTTTGCTTATATTTGAAAAATGGCCAGTTGATATATGGTATAAACCAAAATTACGAACTTATTGTCTTATAAAGAATTGCTATGATGTAGAACCTTATGTGAAGTATAATTTAAACAAAGGTCAAAGATCGTTATGTGCGCAGTTACGTTCAGGAACATTACCATTGGCCATAGAAACTGGCAGGTTTAATGCCACTCCTGAAGAGGAAAGACTCTGTTTGCTGTGTGAACTTGATGAAATTGAGAATGAGGTTCACTTTTTGTTTTGCTGTCCTGCATATGAGGACTTAAGGGATGTATTTTTCACTAAAATGTCCTCGATTGATGTTGAATTTTTTTGGTTGGATGAGTATGCAAAACTTGAGTTGTGTTTTAGAAAGGGGACCTTTTTTGTGGCAGATTTTGTTTCTCAAGCCTGGGAGAGAAGGCAGAATACTCTGTTTAAGACCGAGCTATGAAATGGACTGCAATTTTGTATTGTAAGGTAAATGTTTGTTCACTGCAACTGTATTTGGTGTCTTATAAACCCATGGGGGTTGGGCACTTTTTGTGCATGACACGAAAATAAAGAATCATCATCATCATCATTTGAGACCTCATTCTCTGACACGCAGTATCATTAAGGTATCAGTTAGTGCAACACGGTCCATCACATTTTGTTTTGGAGGAAGATGTTTACATTGAGGAGTTGAGGGATAATTAAGGCCGACTTGGGTCAGTTTGAACTGGCATGCATCAGCTGGTTGGCAAATGTCAAAGAAAACACCTCATTTCAGTCTTGTCGACCACGTTTCCCAAGATCTTAAATTGCAGTTTGGGACAATGCACAAGAAAGAGTGTGGTACAAGAGTATATGATTTATTGTCATCATGATGGATAACTGCAAACACAGATAGTATATTAAAAAGGGTATTCAACTTATTTAATATACCATTTATGGCTCCACTCATTTATTTGAACTGCAGTACTTATTTTTGAATGCTAGGGAGTTACATATTTCTCCAATAAGCAAGTAGACTTGTTGATTCTGACACCGTAGTTCAATTTAAGGTGTAGATCTAAAGTATACTATCTTAATGTATTTTACGACACATGCACACCTAAAATTTGAACAGTATGCTCTGGTTTGCGGTTGAATCATGTATACAATAGACGGTTCTTCAGATACTGGGAACCAGCTCTATGTTTCAGTCCAGCTGAACTGCATTGTGTCTTTCTTGGCGATGCACAGTTTGCTAAACAGCTTCACAAAGATCCACACAAATAGATGAAGATGCACAAATATATTTGCTGTTGTAAGCTACAAACATGCCAGTTCTCAAATACATTTAGAGACTGAGAGGAGAGTTAAGATAAGCAGCTGCGTAAACTTGAGATGCATATTAATCCTTTAGTACATACAGTCACAGACTGTACACAGTACGACAGTGTGTGCACGAAAGTTGTCATTGATAATAAAATACGGTCTGTAGCACTTTGTACTTTCACTAATCATGTCTCCTTTCTGTGCTTCTCTGTGAACTTCAGAGTCTCCCCCTACTCAGCATGTTAAATGTAAGATGGAGCCAAAGACAATTCCATGGAGGCTGCACTAAAATCAGTTGCTGTCAAATCAATGAATGTCTGGGACTGACAGAATAATCCACGTGTGAGCAGCTGTGCCTCCATGAAACAACACAGTGGCACTCGGCGGAGCTCCTGCGACCCACACGAGTCAGCTCAAGTGTCTGTCTTTGGTGAGGCATGGGATCGCCTACTGATCCAGCCTGACATGTACCATGTTATGTGGCATGTCTGGAGCAGCAGTTGGGTCTGTTTCTTTAATTTACCAAGACAAGTGCAAACATGCTAAAAGCCAAGCCCAGGCTGCTCGATGACTCGGCACAGCGTACCAGGAGCAGTGCATCATCTCTAGTGGCTACAAGACCTGCATATATTGTTATCCATCTGCCGTGATGCCTTCTGGATTAAAGCACAGCACTCACCCTGTGTCCGTCTGACTCTGAAGGTCTGCAGCCCCGCCCGAGTGTCAGGGGCAAACAGGTCTCCT
Source organism: Lutjanus campechanus (assembly GCA_027495735.1). NCBI lineage: Eukaryota > Metazoa > Chordata > Actinopteri > Lutjaniformes > Lutjanidae > Lutjanus > Lutjanus campechanus. Next base: position 28,343 of record JAJHUR010140348.1, on the reverse strand, counting down.
GCGGCTGCCAAGAAACCTCTGGACAAATGTCACAACATCGGTGCTGACATCCTTCTCTAAGTGCTTGTTAAATAAAGATGTGGTGCCATACACTTTAAGTCAAGGTGCAAAAAAAGGAGTCATAAGATGTGATCTGGGTTGGCACAGTCAACTGATGTGACATCTTTTCACTAGTTGTTGGATAAGACAGATGCATAAGGGGTATTTTCTTGGAAATGTTATAATTTGATGGATATTTTCCTCAATGTTCCATCCTTTTGTATTTTGTTCTAAGTGTCCTCCCACGCAGTATCAGGCTGACTGACTATGTCTGTATCTTTTAGAGTTTGCAGTATAAAATGGAGCAGCATATACCGTTGAGAGTATACAGTATATTTCTTTATTATCCTTTCATATCATGTCCTTGTATTTCAGACCACATGCTGTCTCTCATTTTTTCCAACATTCTGCAGTTCACCACAGATCAAAATCTTTTAATTAAAAAGGACATCTTTGGTGCAGCACATTTCCCGATGACGTGCCAACCTTTTTGAGCCAGTTGCCATCTGCCGTCACAGCACTGTGGCTGAGGCCTTATCCCCAGCAAGCTGTGTGAGCCGAGAGCCAGCGAGAGAGAAGGAGGCAGACAGAGAGGGAGGGAGGGAGAGAGACGGAGAGAGACAAGTTTGTCCGGTGCATCTGTAGAAGTGGGTCTCAGCTGAGAAACATGGATGGACCATACTCTCATGCAGGAGGTCACTTAATCTGCCCTGAGCAGAATCTGCTGTCAAATTGTTCTAGTCCACGATCTGGTTGTGCAACATGTTCATCACAAATACAGATAGTAAACTACAGGAGACTCGTAGTTCACACAGAGGACACCGTGATACATTCTCCCCGATTAAATGAAGGCATTTTGTCTTTATGTCTCTTCAGCTGGAGTTATGTTTAATTATTTGTAACTGCAACCATTTCCATTTGCATTTGCTTTGTCAAAGAGCTTAAGGGCTCTTCAATGGGTGTGATTTAGTCGTACAAACCTACAATGGTGGAAGAATTACTCAGGTCACTTACTTAAGTAGCAAAGCACAGTGTGGAAATGCTCTGTTCTTCATTAAAAATTGCTGCAGTCAAAATAGTGAGTTGGAGCCAAGACGGTACAAATTGAATCCCTATTTAATATTTGGTCTAAGGCTGAAGCGAGTTGTTTCCACAGAATTATACAGAAGAACTTCAGTAAATATATTCAGCTACTTTTTACGACTGCAAACCTATTGTGTGTTTTGCAGGTTTTTTTAATTTCATTTTGCTCAACTATAATTCAGGGCTACAACTAACAATCATTTTTACTGTTAATTATTTCTGTTCATTAATTGATTGATAGCTTGTTCTATAAAATATCACATAATATTGGAAAATGCACAACACAACTTGAGCCTTATATGATGTAATGAGGACTGAAATGTTGTCAGCAGTCTGCGGGATATTTTCGTTTTTCCAACACTCCTGTCTTTAAGACTTTCTAGAGTGCAGGGACATTGGAGACAATATCGACCAACAGTCCAAACCTAGTTTACAAATATATAAAACATGGAAAAGAAGTAAATCTTCACACTTCAATAGCTGAAACCAAAGAATGTTGTTCCATTTAAGAAGGGTTTGTTGTGCAAAAAGGGTTGTGAATTAATGCACACACTGTGTATGAGTAAGTATGCATATGCATACTAGAAAACAGCTTAATTTTTAAAAAATCCTTTTGATGGGCACAATTGTCCCACAATGCATTGCACAAAGGAAATAGAGGAGCTGCTCACAGTTTTAAAATTAAAATTCATTGCAGGTGGTGGGACATCAACAGAAAGGGGAACTGACAGAAAATTGACAGTGACATTTAAGGTCATGGTTTGATTTTTTGTATACTAACTGCAGTGGCCGTGGCCCAGGAAATAGAGCAGACCATCCACCAGTTGGAAGATTGGTGGTTTGATCCACAGCTCCTCCAGTCTGCATGTCTAAGTGTCCTTGGGCAAGATACTGTGTGCGAATGGGCGAATGTGACATGTAGTTGTAAAGCACTTCAAGTGTTCAACAGACTAAAGAAACGCTATACAAAGTGCAGTCCAAAAACAGTATATTAGGCTACTTTCTAAAAAAAAGACTGTAGTGTATATCGTATGAAATTGAGACTCAGCTACTGTTTCAAACAATAATCAAATTTGCAGTTATCTGCTCTGTGGCAGGACTTAAGAACAATAAAAGTTAACCTATATAAAGACATGTTACATTATTCAAGTGAATATTATGGTTTGATTCAGCTGGATTTGGTTATTTAAATCCAAAAAGCAGCACACATGCAGTGCATTAGCCATCTGTTTGTGCTTCCATCACTTTCGTCCCATTTATTGTTTGTAAATTCAAAGTACTGACTCAGAATGACACTCGTCTGAGTTTGTAGTATTGAGTGTTGAATGCACTTCACTGTTTTGCCTTGACAGTGAGTGGGCTAAACTGATATACGACAGTGAGTACATTAAGTAGAAAAGAAAAAAAGAAAAAAAAACTGCGGAAACCACATGAACCGATCCTGATATTTCTCACATGTCAGCAAAGACTCTGTAATCTGGCAGAGCATTAATCTAAGGTAAATGTTGTGTAAAGATTAGAAACTGCTGTGAAGCTTAATGTTAAAATATCTGACAGTTCATGGTAAGAAATGAGTGTATAATGAGATCAATGTGACAGTATAAGCCATCGGGAAAAACAAATCCCTCAGTACAAAATACCTCACTTCTTTCCATCATCGCGACTGAACATGCACCATGGGCCGGGTCGGCTTCTCATGTGCATGCAGAGTGAGTGATAAATGCTCTAAATGCCTGAACTTTAAACCTTTCAAAAGGTCCAAATCCCTGCAATCTCCTCTGAGCAGGTCTTAATGTGGTCGGACTGTGTTTTAAGTACCCCCAGGATAAAACTCTTAATGGTCATCATAAACTGTAATCCAGAGAGATTCTACTCTTAATCCAGGATCGAGTCCAGAAAACTGTTCAGTGCAAGTCGAGTGCAATCCCATTTTACGGAGTGATATCTCTCCTGTTCTGACTTCACTGCATACAGAGCTGTCTGTTAGCAGTAATTATGTACGGCTCATCATCAGCGGTGCATCATCCTGTGTTAAAGTAACATGGAAAATTGAACAGACAGATGGTTGAAAGCAGCCATTTCATATAAAAAGGCGTGTTTTGTCATTTGAAAACCTCAGGTTTTATGAATTTCATGACTAATTGGGTTATTTGAGTTAGAGTCTTAAAAGTGGCCAGTCAGAGACACTCACCAGGGGCCATGTACAATGTGCAATACTTCACATAGAAATTGGACTAAAGACCTGTGGCACAGACAAGATAATATTACAAAGCTTCTCAAAGACCAGAAGGCATTTTCTCATTTGAACTTTCTCAACTCCAAAAATTCGCAACAAAGTATTGCAGGTCTTTATGCATTAATTTACTTGTTCAACATATTCACTCATGGAAAAAGAGTAAGATGAACTGAGGAGCTTTTGATCGATGTAGACTGCAAAGATGCCATATGTATGACTCATGAGATCAAATATTAAATTGTCAAATTGCCAGACTTCACATTCATGATCAAATCTGCCCTTGTCCTTCACAAGAGCTCAGACAGGAATTATGCAGGACTGATGATGATTACATGACTGCCACTGATTTCAGAGGACGATTCTCTGCCGTGCAAGGTAACTTAGTAAATTTACTCTTATGCTGTCCTACTATATAATAATTCTCTACTATATTTCAGGGGCTGGTTTTGTACCTCTTACAACAATACATGTATTTGCTGTGTTAGTATTTACTCTTTGTACACACATTTCCATCTAAAGCCTAAAGAGAAAGGCAAGTAAATATTTAAGAAAACGTCATCAGTGTGCGTAATCCATCTGCACCACTACAGTGGCGAGCGATAAAACTAAGCAAGAATGGAGCCCTTGCAAGTGGTATTTATATGTATGAATGAAGAGGAGGAGGACAATGTGGACCAGCCATGGCGAAGGAAAAGAGGCCAACTTGGGAGGCAATTTTGCAAAGAATTCTGTCCCAGCCCATCTTTGTCCACAAGACCGTGAGAACGACCGTCTTTGAATCTCTCTCACAACAAAACCTCCTTTTTGACCCACGACCTAAGACATCGCCACGTCTCTTTCACACTGGTCATCTTTTGTCTGGAACAGCTCCAAAGCAAGGAACTGCTCAGTGGTCAGACTCACAAGTCAATCTCTTGACCCTCCATTGCTGAACCAATCCGAAGTCTTCAGGGCAGCTGTCCATAGTCGGGCAGTGATACTGTGTGCTTACTACGAAAGAAATATTGGCAGAGCATAATTTCTGGTAAGGCGTGCCCTTGAAAAAATGCAAATGTAGGTTTGTTGACGTCCATTCTCGCCACTGTTCAAGCATCCACCTTAGAAATTCCCCAGACAATCGGTAGGCAGTGAGATCTCCAATCATCTGGTATCATGAGACTACTCAGTGGCTGGCAGATCAGACTGTGGTTGTACTGGGCAGCAGTTTGGCTGAATATGAATGTGTAACTGTGTGAACGTGATCAGGGCATTCCTGGAAAAGAGTATTGCTCTCAGAAAAACTCCCCTGGTGGAAAAAAAAAAGACACAAAGTAGATAAAATTTGCAGCAGCAGAGGGTCAAGAAGGTCAACAATTTATCTTTCAATCTCAACTTTTAAGCCATCATGGGCAAGAAATCCCCAAGGTGCTCAGAAATATTGAAGATTTTAATAATTTCATGACAACTGGGCATAGAGCATTTGCTAAGGAAAATTGTGTGATAAAGATCCAAAGTAAGGCCTGTCCTTTGCTGATACCAATATTAGGAAGTAAAAAAAAATCAGATATCAGAATACCGGCCAATATTCTTTATACAGAAAATAGAATATAAACACACATGTTTTGCAATGATCCCTTAAAAGTGGTTGACACTTGAAAAAGATATGTTTACAGTTTAACAATAACTACTACACTGTGTTTGCTTTACCTTCTAGAACAATGAGTTGCTGCTTGAAAATTAATGCACAAATAATAATAAAACATTGAACTAGGGATGCAACTAACAATTATTTTCATAAGTGATCAATTGACTGATTATTCTCTCTGATAAATTGTTTGGTAGGTAAAATGTCGGGGAGTTGTGAACGATGCTCATTGCAGTTTCACAGAGCCTGTAGAGATTGTCTTCAGCTGCCCACTTTTATCAGACCATTACTAAATATTTGCTTTGAAATCACTGGAAAAAGGGAAAAGCACAAATTCTCACATTTGACAAACTGGAACCAGAGAATAATTTCAGTTGTTGCTTAAAAACTGCTTTCACGATTAATCGCTTATCAAAATACTTGCAGATAAGATAAATCAAATAATTGTTGAATCAACTAATTGTTGCAGCTCTACAATGAACACACGCATTCTGCATAATGAGCACTTTAACTTTTGAAGTATAGGTACATTTTGATGGAGATATTTTTGTTTTTACTTGATTTTTTCTTAAGTGACATTGTAATGGCTGGACTTTTTCATCATCATATAAGTACTTTTACTTCAGTATCTAAGCACATCTCCCACCACTGCTCATTCTACAGAAGGGTACATAAAGTACACAGTATTCCACCTTGATGGCAGATGGTTTATGGAACGACACTTTACAGGACGGTCTGTTTTTTTCAGAGCGGTCCAGCTCCTGAGTCATCTGCTTAAATAACACCAGCAGCAGTAACACCACACAAACGCAGCATTCTACCATAAAGAATATAAATCTTGGTCTCTTATATGAAATTCAATAGAAATTGCCTTGTATACCGCATAGTACTGCGCTCACGCCTAAGAAGAAAAAGATTGCTTTGCACTCAGAGAGTGTGTTGTAAAGAGATGCAAGTGGCTTTCTGTCGCTGAAAGCAGCGACTACGGGGGTGATTCTGAGGTCAAGGTGATTTGTCATGTCAAGCAACTTTTCACCTCAAGTTCTATGGTTGTTCACCAGCCTGACAGCCTTCAGCAATGCCACACTGTTTCCTGTCTCCACTTCATAATTGATGAGGAAGCAAAGGAATATGGGATTTGATCCAGAGTGAGGGTGCCTTTTAGGCCCGGGACAGACATATAGAGGTGCTCATTTTAACTCTTTATCTGAAATATGGCATGCCACTGAGGACCGGAGGAGAGGTAGCTCAGTGGCAAGCTATATAGACAACAATAAACAATTTAAGATGACGGACCCTTCACAGATGATATATGGCAGCGGGGAAGACATAACACTTTAATATGTACTATCATGATGTAAATTCCCACAATCCCACATAATTATGTGACTGCAGCGGGTACTGGAGGAGGCTGGTAATACATCAAACTGCAAGACACAATAGTAATAAAAGCTTGCAATGGTTTAGTATCTGATGAAGAGAATCATTAAAGTACATTATGAATATGAATATAGCCTTTTCTTGTGTGTTAAGATAATATCCCTTTTGAAAATTATTCCATTTCAAAGCATGTTTGGTTGCCACTGAATTTGGCATCTGCATGATTTGAAAACAAACTATACATTATAACAAGTATCATCAATCAGACAATGTGACTACATGAGTTAATTTTTTTTTTTTGCAGTTTTACTTCCTGCAGATTCTGAATATGTATTTTAATTGATCAGCAACATCTGCTATTATTATACTGTATAGTGCTGTAATGTTGTGGAGCTGAAATGGTTAACCGACTAAAAGAAAATTAAACTCACAATATGCAATTTAACAAAAGATGTAGTTTGATGATGTCATAAAGTAGTGTGGGATCATGAGAGTTGTTCTCTTCACTGTGAAACAACCATCATGGGCAGAAATTATGTTCATGAACAAGGTAATGCATTAAAGTTTTATTCAGGTTTACTCACGTTCACTGACTTACTTTCTCAGTCTCTGACATATCCCAGGTTTACCTGGAAGTTATAGAGGCTAGCAACTCGCTAACGGCTAGCAGGAAACAGCATTTTTAGACATTTTAATTCGGAAATGTTACATATTATGGTTTTAACAGCCAATTATTTCGTATAATAGTCTGATGGTTTCAATTATTTTTCAAGCAAAACATCCCAAACTTTGGCTGCTTCTCGCTTTGTAAATGTGAAAAAGTTATGGACTGCTATTCACACAAAAAGAGACATCCGAAGACAACTCTTAAAGATTTCACAGACTAGTCATTGATTAATCTGAAAAAAAAAATCATCAGATTAATCTATCATGAAAATTATCGTTAGTTGTAGTCCGAGCTGATTGTTGATTATTTTGTTGAAACATAATTTTTTGATATTACAAAGCTTTACATGTGGTCATATGCCTAAGTTGTGAATATTATGCACTGACCTCATGCAAATGTATGAATAATATCATACATACAGTTATGTTCCCAAATCCACCCAGTTATATATGATCTGTCTCTGTGAGGCCGGTGCTTAATGCAGCCAGTTGGTTTAGCCTCCAGTGATTAAAGTTCTTTCTCAGACTGAACACATCTCATTTATTTCTTGCCCTCTCACTTTTGCTCCTATGTTCTTTCTTTCCTTTTCCGACAATTTGTCTCCTGTGTTCGACTGAAAGGGACAGCGAGCTTCAAGGTAAAAAGAAGATATAAAAGGAGTCGTGTCACACCTGAACTCTGAAGACATATTTAAAAACTGGTGTTTGAAACTAGAGTTTTATATCATTTGTGTCTAATTGCTGGTGAAGAAAATTGATTTTGGAGAGGTCGGAAACTTACCAGACTGACACTGTCATTACAAATTATGAGTCATTTAATGAAATTAGTAGGTGAATAAGGGTGTAAAAACTGTCTCTTATACACATCTTAGACTAAACGATTAATAATGAAAATAATTGGCAGATTAATCTATCATGAAAATTATCGTTAGTTGTAGTCCGAGCTGATTGCTGATTATTTTGTTGAAACATAATTTTTTGATATTACAAAGCTTTACATGTGGTCATATGCCTAAGTTGTGAATATTATGCACTGACCTCATGCAAATGTATGAATAATATCATACATACAGTTATGTCCCCACATCCACCCAGTTATATATGATCTGTCTCTGTGAGGCCGGTGCTTAATGCAGCCAGTTGGTTTAGCCTCCAGTGATTAAAGTTCTTTCTCAGACTGAACACATCTCATTTATTTCTTGCCCTCTCACTTTTGCTCCTATGTTCTTTCTTTCCTTTTCCGACAATTTGTCTCCTGTGTTCGACTGAAAGGGACAGCGAGCTTCAAGGTAAAAAGAAGATATAAAAGGAGTCGTGTCACACCTGAACTCTGAAGACATATTTAAAAACTGATGTTTGAAACTAGAGTTTTATATCATTTGTGTCTTATTGCTGGTGAAGAAAATTGATTTTGGAGAGGTCGGAAACTTACCAGACTGACACTGTCATTACAAATTATGAGTCATTTAATGAAATTAGTAGGTGAATAAGGGTGTAAAAATACTTAAATATAGTTTTTATTTTTGGCACCATTTTATCCATTTAAAGCTGCAAAATACAAGAAAAACGGCACAGGTGCCTACAAAGACTGAGAAATCCTGAGTGATAATCACTTGAAAAATTACTATAGAATAGTTTTAAGTTATGAAAAATATTGGTTCAGTATTTTTACAAACAAATACAGCAGAAAACTCTAAGGTTTAAAACTATAATGCCGTCTATGTACATGAAAAGTGATTTCAAGCCAACTCAATTTTGGGCTTTTGTCATTAAAACTCTATATGCCTGTAAAACACTGAACATAACTTACAACTAACATAACCGTTTTTTTCAAAAACAGTTTTTTATGATGTACAGACTTTAATGAGACAATGTGTGAAGGCCCCACAGCAGCACATTTTAACAGATTTTCTCAGCTCGTCTCCACATGATATTAGAGCTGCGACTAATGATTATTTTCAACATCGACTGACCTGTCTATTATTTTCTCAATTAATCAAATAGTTGTTTGGTCTATTAAATGTAAGAAAATGTTGAAAAATGTTGATTATTGCTTCCAAAAGCCCAGGACAACGTCCACAAATGTCTTGTTTTGTCCACAACACAAAGACATTCTGTTTACTGTCAGAAGATATTCAAATTTATTTATTTTTTCTTAAAAATTATTAGAAATTATTTGATGACCAAAGTAGTTAATTAATTAATTAATTAATTAATTAATAATATAATAGTCGATTAATCATTGCAGCTCTACATGATTATAAATAAAGTTGTTTTAATATAAATAAACATGTTGACTGAATAACAGACAAATATCAGAATTAAATTTCATGGCTAAAGGCCTATATTTAGCAAAAGTGCAATTTTACAAAAGTGTTAAAAAAGTGTGTACTGAGTATTTTCTTCCATTACTGCTGCTTTTTATTAATACTTTTTCATTTACAATTTTTTATAAATGTCCCCTAGGCTTTAAATCTTCTATAAACTCCAAACTGGGAACCAAATCAAGCAAATGCAGGACATGTTTGTGATAACTGGGGGTAGAAAACGAAGGCTCCCTCTCAGACTGTTTTGCAGGCAGCCCACTCGGCATTACACTTTATATGTTCTTTAAATGATGAAACTCAAATGTAAACAACTAGTTTTATTATTCCTGACAGTTTTTGCATCTCCTTCATAAAGCATAGCTGTGCACTGCACCACCAACAGCAAACAGCTTTGGTTATGTAATTTTTACAGTTTAGACGTCCATGAAAAACCATTGCATAACTTTCTGTGTTTAACATGGAATTAGAAAATATATCCTCTAAGCCTTTAAAAACACATTTCCAATCTCCGGTATTTGATAATGCTCTGAAAACATATTTATTCAACAGAATCTAAGAAACCAATTTCTCAAACCATAAACAAAACTAACAGTAACAACATTATTAATATCATCAAATTAACTATCAGCATGGAAGATATCACTCACTTTCCTGACACATGTTGCCTGAATAAGTAACAAAATGAGAATAGGGAGAAACATTGCAAACAAAATCACATCAGAAATCTCTGGGGAAATGCGCTTTAATCTTTTCTCTTCTGCAAAGCTTTACTCTCTGCGGGTGATTCTTCTAAAGTGGAGCATTCTGTGTACTGTGTGCTGCGTATTGTGTACTCCACCAGTCACATGAAAAAAAAAATGTTTCACACTGGCCTCACACCGGGAGATCAAGTGCATTCAAACAAAAAAAACGATCCTCTTATGGAATCAAAATGCTTGTTCTGGATTTCTGAGCTTTTAATGAATAATTTAGATGCAGTCTAATTTTTCAAGGATTTAAAGTCAAAAGAAGAGATTTCAAAGACTTATAAAAGTCTGACTAGAGCAGGTTAATCAAAAGGTGTCGGCGGACGGGCCATCGGTACATTGGGTACAGTATGTGCAGCACAAAATAGCACCCATCTGAATCACTAAATATTTTCTTTAAACATTGTATGAGTTAACATCATTAGAATAATCACATAATTTGGACTTGAGTAATTTATGGCCTCATGAACACAATCCAGTATAAGAGAAGAGACATATTCCACTGTAAGCAGTCAAACTCTTACAGGATAGTTGCAACACTTATTACTTTATCGTACAGTAATATTAATACAGGTATTAAATGACATGACCCAGACACAACAATAATATACTATTTATTTCATATCAAAAGTCTTAAGGAATTCAAGTGGGGTAAAGTATTGAAAAGTGCTGATTGTTGATGCCACAATTTCTTATTGCTGGTGATGTTAAAAAAAAAATTGATTCATGAAAGTCTTCTTGTCTGATGTCCACACAAAGAATTCAGTGCTGTCCTCAATCCACCAGAAACTATGTTTATTATAAGACACTGAGCTGGATGCAGTGAACGTACAAAAGTTTTTGTTTGTTTGTTTGTTTTTTTATGTTCAGTGACAATGTTTATATTGATGAGAGTTCCCAACTTTTTTTTCTCTCATTTAGAAAACACCAAGAACACAAAATCTGTTAAATTTGTTCATGTTCAGTATGTGCGAGGCTGAACCACACTTTTGGATAAAACGCCCGGACTACAAACAACGCTGCTCAAATGCGGAACAACACAACAACAGACAAAGCAGGTATGGGAAGAAAATTAAACTCACCTTGGCGACTCTGTTGGCGACCTCCCGCCCCACCATTAGCCCCTGCACAAACGTTCGTGCAGCGATGAAGGCTCTGGTGACCTGGGCCTTCAGTTTCCTGGGCGTATCTCCAAAGGGCTTTAGCTGGTCCGTGTATTTACTGATACACTCCAGGTAGTCGTCTGTGAAGTGGTACTGGGAGTTGAGTAACTGGAACATGCGCTCCAGCAGCCTGGCCCAGAAGTCGTTCAGCATCTCCTCCAGGTTGACGTTGCCCCCTGTGTAGTAGCGCTTTAGCTCAGTGAACAGGTCCTGGAACACCTCTGAGTTCTGCATATACAGTTTCCCATACGTCCGTGTGAACATGCTGTTGAGAGACTTCTCAGAATTGTCCAGCAGCTCCAAGAAAAACTCTGCATGGATGGATGGTTTGGGGGAGAGCAGGGGAGGAGAGGAGAGGGGTAGAGAAGACAAACAGCTGGGTCATTATACAGACATTTACAGTATCTGATGTCTTTTCCAATAATATAAACCAGACACAAGGATTCAAAAAGCATAAAAGCAAGGTTTTATCAAGTCAGAGTGCAAGTGTACTTTAAAGTTGTCTTTTATAGCTCTGTGTGAATATACAAAAGTAATGTATAGCAGCCAACAATAGGTACTTGATTATGTGAAGAAAGTCAGTCCAAAGCATTAATAATTTAATAGCAGAAATAATGGGCCACAAGGACTATGAATGATTAATGTAAAGGTTCTGATTGCATACTGTAACAAAATATTCATAAGTTTTAGACACAGACACTCGTATACATTATCATCCTGAGCTCCCACCATCGTTCCCAGACACATTCGTTTCTCACTGAAACTATTTATTTGTCCACCGAGGCAGCTGGCCGATGAGCCTATAATTGAATATCATTTTACAGAATGGTGAAAGAAGCCGGAGTCGCATTGAATTATCCAAAGACTCTGTTAGACGTAAGATACAAAATTTCTCGGTGCGACAAGCAGATCTGTTTTATTTCTACTATTATATTCACTACACACCTCACACTGTGTGACAATGTCAGTCCAAAGCAAAACTTTATTACAAATGTCTTTTAACATTCCTTAAAGCTGAACTAAAACATGAAATATTTTCAATTTTCAAGGACGAATAAAGTATGATTGCATGTGATTGCAGTTATTGTGCAAGATTTATCATTTTTCAAAAGAAGATAAAAACAAGTCTCTGGTGGGCTTTTTCCCATGGCGGCAGCAGACTGACATTTGAGAGCTGGCATTATGAGACAAGCTGGTGCTGGTGTGTTTCTGACTGTGAAGCGTCAGACTTTGTAACTTCTGTGACTGCTGCGAGACATTTCTTCAACTTTTTTTTAATAAGCTCACATAGTGTCATTTAAATTCTGTAAGCGTTTTAATATTACTGTCCATTTACATGAAGCATCTAAGACTATTGTACATAAAATCTGCAAACTGCAACAATTAGTTGATTAATCGATTAGTTATAACTTTGAAATTAATCACCGACTATAGTCCTCTATATGACAGTAAACTGAATATCTGAATACTGTGCTGTGACCAGACATTTGAAGATGTCGACTTGGCCTTTGGGAAATACTGATCAACATTTTTCACCATTTTCTAGACCAAACAACTAATCGATTAATCAAGAAAATGATTGACAGATTAATCAAAAATGAAAATAACCGTTTGTTGCGGCCCTACAAAACATATTGTTTTAAATAGTTTTCGTCTGAATTTTTTAGGAGGAAACATATTTCTCAAAATCTTTGATAAAAAAAGATATGACAATTAATTACTATGTTGACGGTGTAAAATGTGTGATAATATTATCAGTCTCACAGATTAATTTAATGTCAACAAACCGTTCGCTGCCAGAACTTAATAATGTTTAGACATGAATAATAATAATAATATTCACGCTGAATCTAACATGTCATAAATATTTTGTCTGTTGATTAATGTTGGTTTTTAAACCAGCTTATTAGGTTCATTACTGTGTACAAATTTGACTGGTGTGTCACAGTAGACTGAATTGTTTTATACATTTTTACCACAAAGTGTAGCAAAGCATTAGTAAGAAAAGTGCCATTAACTTTAGGTAAGTGTGCATTGGTAATTTGTGCACTGTTATAGTTCTATAACCTTTAAGCATTCAATTAATCTGAGAGAAACCTGGACTTGTGCTCCTCTTGGCTCTCAGACTATAGAAAATCTAGCCTGCGACAGGAGACTTGGGACAATCACAGTTCGCTAAGATTGTTGATTATTGAGTTTTAGCCTGGTAATTACACAAACAGCCATCTTTCTAAAGAACCACTTACTGCAACTTTAAGTGCTCAAGACCAAGTGAAAAGGTGAGCATTTGGACAGACGTCTTTCAACACCTGCTGAGTCATCTGCAGCTGCTGCACACTCAAGTGTTTGTTTGTCCCACGTTATAGAAAGGACAGGGGTCTAGCTAGGTTTAGCCGTCTTGCATATGTTGCGATGTGACTGAAGATAACAACTCAGTGAAAACTCACAGCAACTTCTAGTCCTGTGCCCTGAGCGCACAACAGGAACTGACGTACAGAGTAACATAGGTAGCATTCACATCACAGATGGGACAAAGAAATTTCAAACTTCAATTGTCTGTGTTCAAGCGCCCACCCACACAGATATTCGACCCATCAGTTTGTAGTTGGAACCACAAATTCAGGCTCCTTGGAGAACAGTCAAAAGATACACCAAACGATATACATGCTCGTTTTCTGAGCAAAATTGAATTTTGACTTTAGTTAGTTCTGTGCTGTTCTGCATTGTTTTACATTGTAAATGACTTCAAACACAGACATCAAAATGCGCAAGTACAACAATACAATTCAAATTAAACATTCACAGCAATTATATTATTGTTTTGTTGTCATCTGCCCAAGTGGCTTTCTTCCATGTGAGCACCTGATCTCCTGAGCATTAACTGAGCCAACAAAGAGAAAAATAGAAGGGGAAAAAAAAGCAACATTAGCTGGGGAGTCTCACTGAAGCTTTGCTAATAGGATCCCATGTTCCTGAGTGCACAGGCGTAAATGTTGAGAAGATCATAACACATCTCTCCATGCACAAATGTCAAATATTCCTCCTCCCTTCTTTGTAAACAAACACGCTGTAGACATTTCACGTGTCGTGCTTGCTAATAAACCATACGGGAGCTCTGCTCCTCGTTGGGTATTCTGGCTGGCTGACATTTCTTTGCGCTGTTGATGAGAGCAGTCCCACCCCTGCACGGTGGCCATATCAACTCCTAATAATACATTTCTCTCCTGTGATGATACGACTGAACCATAAGGCACGATGAATCAGTTCACATGCAGACTATTCTGTTTACAGTGACGGAGGGCTGTGCTGTATGTCATCAAGGAAAACAAAAGTCAAATGTTCGACATGTTTGACTAACCTAAAACATGAAACATCAAAAATTCAAATAGTAGAATCACATATATGTATGTATACCGTTGCATATTGTATTTAAATTGTATTCAGCTGGTTCTGAAATACTAAATTGAAAGATAAGAGAATATAAGATATGATATCTTAAATCATTAACATGATTAACAACGACTTAATAAAGCAGTTAAATTAAGTTATTTTTCATTGTAAAGGGGATAGATTGGATTATCTGATGTGAGGTTGTATGAGATCGATTATTCATAGTCAGTGTATTAACTACAGTGAACAGTGGTTGGCCTGCCCCAAGTCTAGACAGCACCAGCATGGATGCAAAGCAATGTACTGCTGCAACAAAAGGTATTTTAGCCACTTTGGAAAGTAGAAACCTCTTATATAAGCCAAATATTGCTCTCTCAAAAAACAACCAAACTAAACAGGCTAAATCAGTAATTTGTTTATATTACTGTGTGACTTTGGCAAATCCAAACTATCCTTTTAAGACACTAAAGTCACAATAATACAAACAAACTAACAGATCAAGGCAGCAGTAGACAAGCAGCTTCTGTGTGAGTTAAAATGATTGATTTTGCCTGTGAAGTTTGAATGGTTTAGAGAGAGTGATATTTGACTTTTGCAACGGCATTTTGCCATCACGAATCAAAGTAAAGTAAAGCATAAAGTATACACTTAAACTGATAGTTTTTTGTTTTGTTTTGTTTTTTTTAGGTAGACATTATTTTGCAGGTAGACATTTTTATACCATTTGTACCTTTTGTAGCTGACCCTGCCCACAGCTGTACATTGCTTAGCTTCTATGCTGGTGCTTCTCAGTGCTAAAAACACTGAAAAAAATCATTTACATGCCCCTCCAACTGCCATCTACAGTGGGTAATAAACAGTCAAGTACATAAGTACCTTATACAACTGCACTTCAAATAATCTGAACTATCCCTTTAATGTTCTCTTATACTTTGTTTATTAGACTGGTTAAAAGAAATCACCAAATTATTCCCAACTTCAATCTAAATCACAAACTCAAATAACCCTATCATAAAAGTAATCTTCCAAAAACAACAACAACATAAACAGTATACAAACAGATAATTCAGACTGTCCTGCACAATTACATTCATTCTATGTGCATCATTTGATCTTATCAAACCATATTTTGGTAAACAGTAAAGTGTTTAAGGAAATGTTTAGATGAACTCCTGACCATGTGAAGTGGAAAAATACAAATACTTGATCTGCAGCGAGTTCAAGAGTCAAATGCTGAACCGTCTGACATCGCTGAGACAAAAATCCGGAACCCTGCATGATAATCCACTGTTGTGCAAAGTGTGCTAAACCACCAGAGAAGCTTACTGTAATATATTATATCTGCATATCCTCTGGCTCCGCATGCTAATGTTACCAGAGGTCTGGTTTCCCACCCCTTTTCCAACATACAGTTCATGTTTAACTGCTCTGGAATCTCTTTGACCAGCTTTGTATCCCTCACCGTTTTTTGAACTGAATCCTCTTTTCTTTCTATTGAAGTGGCACGTCATGTCCACGCTCAAAGCGGGTAGGAGACCAGTCCCTAGTTACTCACTCTAGTTTCTTTGCAACTGAGTGACCTGCCATTACACCTACATTTGTTTAAATATTAAGAGCCTGCAGGGCCTTTTTCATTCCATTTTTCCAATTAGAGCTGAATCAAGGACACTTAAGCCCCTGTGGATTGTGCAAGGAATACTGTATCTGTGTTACCATTTAAATAGCTCTCAGGATGGGTGATATACGGTAAAACAAAAACAACACATTCTTATTATCCAAATTCTTTTCCATAGTTATGTGTTGAAAAGAATGAATTTTAGACTTAATTTAAGGTTGAGACTGATATGTTTCCCTCTACACTTGGCTCCACATGTTTTATTTGGGAAAGCAAATCGTGACTATTTTTTCTGCCAAGCTGCTGATCTTCAGGCTACCTGCAGAGTGCTAGAGAAGCTGTGGCCACATAACAACTACTGAAAGTCAATCTTCACCTTCAGTCATTCACATGACAAGCTTTCACATTTTGAAATTTAATCTACGAAAGGGGTGCAATTACAGTCCTCTGATGAGTTCTGAAAAGTAAACAAAATATATTGTTACCAACGTACAGAGTCCCATAAAGAACCCGCAGTCCGTCCCTCATGCTCACTGTAGTCCTCCTTGCATAAAATAAAGTTCTCCCTCCTTACGTCTGGGACAGTATTCCATGTCCATTAAAATTATTTCCATTAAAGAAATTAACCAGTAACGCAAGGAAGCCTGGGCTAAGATGAATTGTTCTGGGATGATGAAAATTCTGAACTCATACAATTAATTTTTACACAAGCTAATTGAGTCCCAGGCAAAGACATGAGTGGTCATTATGAACAGATCACACAGACTGTGCAGTAGTGTGAAGTTAAGTGAAGTGAAGTTACTGTGAAAGACCGCTAATACATAATAATTAGATTATTATTACTCATTATTAAATAAGGACCATGAACAAAACACAGTAATTTAACAATGAGAGGAGATGATTTATGCCAGTTTTAGCTATTAGCTCATTTCCATGTGCAGTACACTCAGAACATTCTCTAGACACTAAAAACCTTCATTTACATGCAACATCATTATTAGATAACTTAACACGATGAAATAATCGGTGGGTTTGAATTACATAAATGGCTTTGACAATGTTTTTCTTCCGGGTGGATTAAAACCGGCTCTGGTCATATTGTCGGACTGTGGCTATTGATTTTCCAAACAAAATAATATTAAATGATTGACTTCTGTTGTCTTCTTTTATTCGGGCTTTTGTAGCCTCTGTTGGAGCGAACAGAAACATGTGGAATGCCAGGATTTTGCATCCACACACCATCGTGACAGATTTACAAAACAATGTACAAGTTTACACCTTTCATCTGTTGTCTTCCTTAGCCCCACTAGCGAGAGTGCTGAGCTCTAATGATGGCAGTGTTATTTGGTTCATCCTGTCTTCTTTGCACCACTGACTGTGTGTGTCATTTAATGTTTACAAAGTGTGTGTGTGTATGTTTGAGTAACAGTCCTGTTTGAATTAATGTAGGAAAGTCTCAGGGGGAAATGACTCAGTGGCTATTTTTAATACTATTTACAGAAAACAGCAGCCGTGGCTTTTACAAATGAGTCCACTTCTATAAAGTTGCTTATGACATATTCAGATAAGTTTAAGTACAAATCGGTTCAAGCAATTGACCTAAGTTTAAAGTTACATAATCTGAAGCTCAGAGTTCTTGAGCTAATGAGCAAGTTAAATAATCATCACCCTTCTGTTGCGCAACTGTTGAGTTTTTATGTGATTTCAAGGCTTTTTACCTGGAAAACAGACAGTGCTGAGCTTTCAGCTAGCAGCTACAGCTTGCCAACTCCTGAAGAGTGAATTGCTCTCTGCTGGCCAAAATACATATTTGGCTCAGGAATTATCATTGAGAGTTATTGACCTTGGATAAAATTCAGCTATCTGGCCTTTAGGGTTTTAATACTTGGAAACTCGTCGATACATGGGTGTATGCTTCCTGAGACAATACATTCAGGAATTATTAACATTCAGATCTCTCAAGTGGTGAAGGATGCATGAATCAAAATAAGTTGGAAAGGGCTTCATGGATGTCGCAATAAAATGGGAAAAACAAGCCAAAAAACAAAATTTTGAACTAAACTAACTGAGAGACAGCCACTTAGAAAAAAGGTTTCTCAAAAGCATCAGTTTTTTCACCCGAATCAAACAAAAAAGAAATAAATACAAAAAAAAACACGCAGACCACGCACACATATATAATATACGTACACATATATAAAGAGTTTTAATTGAATAAAGAATGAGCTCAGTGAATGTATTGTACAATATGTCTATTCTTATTCTTCAGTTTCTATTAGGTATTACAATAGCCTGAAGGTCTTCAGTAAATTCAAGTAAATGTAAGTTAGTTCTGTCTCTTATAGAATTTATTAGAATCAGTTTAATAATAAACTTTTTCTGTATTGATTCATTTCAATGTAGTATCTTGGTTATGAACATGCAGTACCTAAAAGTTCTATAAAGTCTGAAGGAGCTCTGTTATTCACAACTCCTAAAAAGACTTTTTCATGGCTCGTCGCTGACGAAAGCTGTGGCCACAGGCATCATGTTTTCAGGTCATCCCATTCTTGTGAACATGATATTGCCAGAACACTGGGAGGGAATTTGTTCAAACTTGGCACGAATGTTCACCTGGACTCCAGGATGACCTGATGAAAGATCAGATGTCAAGGTCAACGTGACCTCACTAAACACAGTTTTGGCCATAACTCAAGAATTCATAATTATGACAAAACTAGTCATAAATGTCTGATAGGATAAAATGATCAGTTGATAACATTTTATATCCAAAGGGTCAAAGGTCATCTTCACTGCGGCATCATAATGTTCAGCTCTATAACAGTCCTCTAAATCCTCTATATAGTTTATAAGTGAAGACACGACTCTCACTGGAAATTATTCACACACAGCTGTATAGTGAGAACTTCCAGCTGGAAAAACCTATCCTGACAGTAAAGTTTCATATTGGTCAATAAGGATAATTATTGATCATGCAGGTCATGACTGACGACATGTCGTGTACTCCAAAGGTTAGAAGTGACAAGGGGATAAAATAAATTTGTACTATCGCAGAGCGATATAGACAAAAATCAGATATCACAGTATTTTTGAAGAAACACCTCCATATTGACATTGTGCCAGTGTTGAAGGGATGACTATTGGTGCTTTTGCAAAATATGATCACAATGACATTTTGAAAAGTGATCATCAGTAATGTGGATATAATGACTAAGTGGGTAAAGGCAAATAACAGAACAGATAGAACAGTCTGGTAAGTTAATTTCACAATACAATAAAATATCGACACATTGCCCAGCTCTACTGCTATCATTAGTATTATTCACCCTGCCACCCTTTGGTCCTCTGAGGGGAAAGCAATATGAATAATAAGCTTGTTATAAAATATGTTAAAACGGTGGTGAGTGAGCCACTATATTAGTGCCAGTCATAATTGAGGTTGGACTGAATTTTCATATTGCATGAAAAATATACAACGTGTTAGTACCCTTGAAGTAATTCAGAGTGTGAAGAATCAATTTTTTCAGCGAGCTATGCAAAGTGCTCCTTTGATATCTGGCCTAATTACTGTAAATAATTATTATGATTAATAAAGGTGACCTTTCTGTTGCTCTGATAATGACACTTTATCCAGAGAAAAAAAAAATTTAAATGGCACTCACCCATTAATTTGACTTCACACTACTTGAAAACTCAGTCGCTCATTCTTTGCTGGCTCAAACAATGGCATCTATAATTCTTAGTGTGGTTAATTAAGACTAAATTTCAATTAATGGTCCAGCAGTCTTGAATGACCAGAGGGTGGTTATTGAACAAAGCTTAGCATGGATATTATTCATTCATGGACATTTTATATCTTTTAGCCTGGTAAGGTAATGCATTTTAAAATGAGTCAGAGAGACACAATACTGTCTGTCTGAGAGTCAGAAGATGTTCAATATTTGACTGTTTCCCCACATACAACAGAAATAACTATTATCATTTTAAGAAAACATGTCATAAATTCAATAAAACTCAGATAAATAAACATTTTCCCTGCATAATCCATAATATCGCCCACAAATAATTGTAATCTTGACCTGCCATTACATTTAGAGGGGCTTATCTTCCATCCAACTTTATACTGATATTGTCCAGAACTGTGTCTCTCTGTGCTCTCCAGTTTGTAGACAGCAGCAGATTCTTCTCAAAGATGTTTTATTTCAAAGTGAGGAAAACGTTTTTGTAACAGCATTACTCAAGTGAGCCACTTGAACTGCAAGTTAACAGTGCCGAGTATCTTTCTAAACCGCTTCTCACCACTGAAGTAGTGTACTTAGAGACTGTGGGAAAAAGTATGATTTCAAATTGCTGAAACTGTTGCTGTGGTGATTTTCTCAACCCAGAAACACGAAGGTGGAACAAGACACATGAACAACATAACTGAGGGGGAAAATGTGACAGGGAAACTGGGTTTTTTTTCAGCCATGGTAGTGGCATGGCTCTAGCAGTGAAAATGATCAGTTGGTCTGAAATATCTCAACAGCTACTGGATGGACAGGAACACAATTTTGTACAGACGTCACGTTAGTGGTCCCCACAAGATTAACTCTTAATTCAATTTATCCTTTGTGGATGCTTTGACTTTTTATCTAGCACTGTCACCAGACCAAACACTGAGTTGGTTGACTTGGTTTAAGACCAAATATCTACAAAACTAGGTGTCCTGTCAACAATGGTTAACATGATAAACATTAAACCAGCCAAGTCAGCATCTTAGCTTTGTCATTTTGAGCGTGTTAGCTTGATCACAACAGATTCATCCTAAGTCCCGCCCCTTTTCACTCCATCCTCCAATAACAGTTGAGTTTTCTTCATTGTGCACGTTGTGAGAATGTGCACAATGAAGAAAACAACAAGTGCAAATCTCTTGAGTTTGACAAATCCTGGCTTCCCTTCTACGCAATGAACTTTCTTATCTCCTGTTTCCTGTACATATACAGATATGCTATGTGCTAGGCTTGTCTACATTGAAAAGAAAACCACATTTTAAAGGTGGTTAAAATATGTTGCTGTGGGCCTGTAAAATATATTTATTATTTATTTAGAAGGAACCATATGCCACAGTCCTGCATAGGTCCACTTTGCAAGCGCGTCCCCACAATGATGAGATCCAGAACTGACCTATTACCTGCAAAAAGTCAAATCCATATCCGCTCAGAACCGTGGATATGAGCCCTGCAACCTGAGCCGCATATGCGATTTAACACACATACACAGTCACTCACTTATGCCCTCAATCGGTGCAACGCCTGTCCTGTCAATGTGTTTCCATAGTAATGACAAGCCTTGCATGTGGCTATCAAAAGCTAAAAACTTTTAACAAGCAGCAAAGTCACTGACAACGTAATTCTCACAGTCCTCAAGCACACCACAGTCTCTCTTTAATGTCTGACTTGGCCTTTGACGATGCATCGTCCACAATTTGGTATCCTCCACTGGCTACTTTTGCCTTTATGACATCACTTTCAGCCAGCAGCTAGGCCTCATCGCTGTCAAATCACATCAACAGTGATGTCCCATTGTTTAGGATGTGGGGTTTAAGGTTGTGCTGTAGACTTTCACAATAAATTCCTGCCAGCTGATTAGGCTTGATATTACCATATTAGTGGATATAAATGTTAAAATACTGCACAATAACTTATTTCTGATTTCACCATGGACCAAAACTATTATTGTATTGTATGTGCTATATAAATGCACTTTTTACCTGCTACAAATAGTAGTTTAAAGCTATGTCGCATCTGTAGTCTCTCAGCAGGTCAGAACAAGGAAACAGCACAATACATGATAATAATACATGATGTTACACCAAGAACATACAAGACATAAATACAATACAAAGCCCACAATATAATACAATTTAAAAGTGACATATATCATCTCATCTTTGGTTAGCTTATGGTAGAAAATTGTTAGCTAGCTACATCAAGCTAGGTAAATCTGATAGCTAATATTGACAAGGTGCTAACTAACTATCTAGCTGAACTACATCAATTGGTAGCTAGTATTTTGCCAACAAAATCTGGTTTTCTTTTCAACCCAGACAAATCTAACACATAGCATATCTAAGTACAAGAAAGAGAAAAGCAGAAAGTTGACAGAGGTTCCGAGTTGCCAAGCTTGCTCAACTGTTACTGAAGCACAGAACAGGGGCAGGACCTTGGAAAGGTCAATTTCAATTTAGTTCAAAACACCACCGTGCCTTGGCACAGAATCACAGAGCTGTTAGCATGGCCGTCGTAGACTCTTGTCCAATAGGCCGTCCAACCACGTCAGTAATCAGAAGTGTTTATAGTTTTTCTAGGCCACATTTGAAGGCAGGGTGAAATGCTGGCTGTAATGGAGAGGTGGCAACGCCATATAGTTTAAATATGAGGCAACGGTGCACACTTTCATGCAGTCTCTCCTGGAGGGCATTAATAGTGTTGCACTCGGCTGTTCACATGAAAAAAGGACAGAAATAGTCACAGATGAGAAGTTCAGATCCTGGCTCTTTTCTCACCTCCACACAGCTAGCCAATCATCACATGTGGTAGGTGTGAATGTCAGATTGTTAGTTTAAGAAATTGCAGAAATGGCTGGACAAGGCCCAGTGTCAGATATGAAGGGAGGGGGGTTGACGAAACTATTTGACCGCCCAACTAGCTCTTTTGGAGAAACACTGGCAACTTTTGTCTAATTTAATCTGATGACTATTCCATTGATAATTCAGTGCAGGAAAACACATTGCTCTTGAGTCTCTCTTCAGTCAAAATCTCATCAGATTTGTCAGTAACATTGATGCTGGGAATTTACTGGTCACCTTCAGGGCCGACCAGTAAATTGTGCTGGACTAGCACTCGACCACATCTGTGACCTTGTCAGCCCCCATGATCCAGATCCTCTTACAGACATGGTTTGTGTTTCATATTCCAGGTTGAAGACAAGGAGTCACATTTCATCCACTGTTATGTTCAATGTGTTATTGTACTTGTGCCAAACACTAACAGAGCAAAGTTATTTTATCTATCTATTTTAATTTATTTATTTATTTACTTATCTATTTGCTTATTTTGTTTGTTTGTTTATTTTAACAGTTAACTTAGAAATGTGAAGAAGACATTCTTTCAAATATTGAGGGCAATGGTACAGAAAAGATATTTTTTATTTACACTATTTGCTATTCAAGCTCGCTCTTATGTGTAGATGGAAAGAGCCCTATAGGTGCAGCGGCATCTGTGGCATCTGTCATTGACATAACGCAACATGTCATGTGACATCATGGACTATTGAAGCCACTGCTGGTGGAGAAATAGATAGTCCACAAAAAGCATTTTCCCTGTGATTGTAAGGAACAGACACCAACAGCTTATGTTTACCTTTGATGTTTGAGATTGCTGACAACTTCACACACACACAATATGCACACAGGCATGTGAAGGATGTGTGTAATTTTACAGTATGTTTCAGATATAATACATATGTTTTTCCATCCTATCCTTACATGTTTCCCCTTTGTTCTGTCAAACCCAATCATTATTTTTCTTGTTTCTTTCCATTTGTGATCTAATGTTGCAATTTAAGTGAAAAGATATAAAGTATGATGAACATATAGAAACTGGAAACAGTTTACAGGCTTTTTTTTTAGTTACCATCAAATATAACATGTTTTTCAATTAAAAGCTTAACACAACACTGTAAACTGTAATTATGTCATCATTGATCAAATGTAAAATAACATATATAGGTCATGATGAGGAAGGCAGTGATAGTACATTAGTTAAATACACAACATGTAAGTTCTGCCACTAGGGGTCTCTCTCACTTTAAAACACTTTTGTTTTCTCCGTTTTAAACAACCACCACAGCTGATGAAAATCTACCTGATGGAAATCATGCTCATGGGTGAGGTAATATAAAAGTTTTATTCATGTCATTCGCTAACTTCTTTCCAAACTCTCTGACGTATCCTGTGTTTTCCCTGAAGTTACAGCAACTAGCAACTAGCTGGCAACGGCTAGTAGAAACCACACTGTCACCTTTGAATGAATTACATTTGAATTGTCAGAAACATTTTGGGTCGTGCAAGTACACAACTCAACAAAATATATAACATATTTCAGGCATTTATTGACAATTTAATGCAGATATGTTATATATTAGAGCTTTAACTGTTTATACAAATAAAATATTTTTTTATGATACAGAACAAGTCATTGAAATGTTTGATTTCAAAGTTTTATTTTACTGTGACTCCATATATAAAATATTTGAAGCATGTATATTTTATTATGTCCTTCCTTCATCAACGACCCCCAGTGCATGTTAGTAGTATGTGCACTGAATCCTTATGCTGAGGAAACAAAACAGACCCCAGTATATTCCATCTCATTGTTATTCACAATTTAAAGCCAGCACTTCTCTATATCACAACAGATACTTCAAATGCATGGTTTGTTTTGTCTCTCCAATATTCATTACCTGCACCAGATACAACAGAATAAAGTGTGTGTGCGTGTAGGTATGTATGAGTGTGTGTATGTATGTGTTTGTGTGTTTGTGCACCAATTATGATAATATTGTTTTCTGTCCTGTTTGTTACCCCGAACAGACTGCCAGAGTGGACAAACAATCCTTAAACATGTTTGGGTTCTGTCTCTCGCCTCTATTTGTGGATGATTATTTGAGTGTCAGAGGCTAATGAAAACCAAAAAATTATCAACATATAAATACTGTATATAATTCTAAGTATGATTGGGCAATAGTTTATGCTTTTATTTGATACAGTAATGGTCTCCTGTTTGCAAAGTTCTTATCCAAAATATTTTACTGATGTTGTAAAAAATCCTGCCTCCAAGATCGTGTTCCTCATTTGGTTTGGTTCAGCATTATATAACAAGTCTGCATTAAAGAAAACTGCAAATAAGAATGGTTACTGGCACACAGTTCTGAGCTTTCGTGTTACTGGCTGTCTTGACGTTTTCTCTCCCCCTGGACACATAATTAAGCTGTAGCCAAATAACAGTGTTTTGTTAATATTTAGCCAACCTATCTATAATAAATTGCATTTACAGAATATGTTTTCAGAGGTTACGGGACATTGTGGTATTTAGCATTTCTGAAAAATCACTAATTTTTCTGAGGTTAAGTTCTCAGGTTTCTTTATGGGATTAAAACTGTAAAAGTAAACAAATTTTGCTGAAGGGAGAAAAGCCTCATGATGTTAAATGACTTTTAAATGGGCAGAATTGCTGTAAGACAGTTACACAAAACAAAAGGACAAAAATTATGTCATGCTTCATTCCCAATATCTAACAGGATGGGTGCTGGATCACAAAATACCTGGCAGAACTGAAGACGAGAAAAGCTTCTGTTAGATGGACGTTTATTTACTGCTGTGTGGCATTTCAAGCACCAGACGTCCTCAGACTGCAGTCCTTCAAACATGAACTTTTTGGTGTGCAGATCGCTTTCTGTCTCACTACATGTTTAGTCAAAATTTAGTTTAGAACAAAATGCTACATGTTGACATTTATTTTGCCATATCACATTTTTAGGCCATTGTGATGCTAAATTCCAAAGAAAACAGCGTGTTAAATGTGCAGATAAAAAACAAACAGAGCTAGGGGCGCCCCTGTAGCTCAGTTGGTATAGGCACGCCATGTGCTGAGGCTGTTAGTCCTCTGCAGCGGCCACCAGTTCGACTCCTGCCTGTGGCTCATTTGCTGCATGTCATCCCCTCTCTCTCTCTACCCCCTTTCCTGTCATACCTTCAGCTATCCTGTCAATAAAGGCAAAAAATGCCCAAAAATAATCTAAAAAACAAACAAACAAATTAACAAACAAACAGAGCTATAAATCAAATCAAATGATCCACTACACAGCCAGCTAATGCAAGACAGCCAAAGCCTGCTAAAGCTAGCTCGAGATAGCCACAACCTTCCTTGACTGATAAGCCTAATGTTAGCAGCAACTGCCAGACCAGTTTTTTTGACTCCTGTGGAATTCACAATTTATTGTGGTCAAGTTACTTTTGAATTGCTTATCACATATAAAGATGTAAATTAATTTATTATATTAATTTCAAGCTCATCATCATCATCATTATTATTTTATAAATAATGTATGAACAAGTTTTGTTTGTTGATACTTTGGTCATATTTCCTGAAGTTTCTTCAAAGGTTTTTTTTGCAGTAAAACACTAAGTACAAAAAGACATAACAAAAAGGAATTGCATCTCATCCATCTATCCGTCAGCTGGAAAACTTTTAACCCTGTTTTCTCGACTTGTACTTTTCTGGAGTTACTGCCTTTCTAGGGCAATATTGTCTAAACGTAAACTACAATGTCAGTTTACAGTCCATTCTAGTTTGATTTGTAACTTCCCACTGTGTTTGCAGCTTGACTGTTCACACACTAAAACATTAGATACAGTAGTAATAAACAGTGCATAAAATCTGTATCATTTTCTGCCTATGAGAACATTGTCACTAAATACTCCTGTCTGAGCCATTAAACATTCAGAAACATCTGTTTTCAATCACATCTGTTTTGCGTTGATGATTTCCAATCATTCATTAATGGAAGGCATGGTAACAGGTCCTTAATTATAATGAATTAACATATCCTAATGACATGAGATGAGAAATGTCATCTTAGTCAGTGGAGAACACTCGCATTTATAATCAAGAGAGACCACTGTGACGAAAGTAAAAAAAAAGAGCTCCAGCAATGCAGAACTTAAAGCAATAATAGGTGCTTAACGTCCAACTATGGAGCAGCAGCAGAGGCATTCCTGCCGCACAAAAGAAGCACCTCTGACGACAGATCACAGAGGTGGTAACTCTCATTATATCCTTTCAAAGAACCAAGCTAAAAGTTATCTTGACTTTCCAATAAAGTGCAGAACGGCAATGCAGAGGAAAGTTAAAGGCCACAGGAGAAGAGACCAATATGTTCTTCCAAACTGATTCTGGGCATGTTTCGGTCTCTGACATTGTTCCAGGTGGGAATGGTGTCATCGCACCCGACATCACTTTTCATCAGCTGGTGGGCTCGAGGGAATAAACCAGGTCAGACACTTTGAGGAAGAAGAACAAGTCTCCCCACGACCTCACTTTGAGTCCAGATCTTTTGAGATTTCAGTTTTTAACATTTAAAAGGCCCCAATTACAGAATCTACAATAAATGTTGTATTCATTTTATTAAAATGTAGGCATACAGTGAATTAAAGACAGCATATTCCCTGCACAATGTTTAATTTCAACAATAAAAGCCTTGATGATCTGTTAGCTTGGCAGATATTTTACACATGCTCTGAGTTAGGTGTAAATTACACTCAGACATCTGAATAAATTGGACCACAGTCAAAGCTGATGACTACAGTACATGCTACTAAGATTTCTTTTTCTGTGTACTTTTTTTCAGTGCGATCTTCTGAATGATGAATTATGTATTTGTGTGACTTTTTGTCTGACATATAATGTTCAGGTGCACAGCATAAAATGATTCACACATTTTGTCTTTGCCATTTAGCAAATTTCTGCCTGTGAAGTCTTTACAATAGCAACTGCTTGCATTTGGAACTAGCTTCCTGAGTGAAAACCATAGGAATAGGAGCAACTGCTATTGTCAAATAAAATCTAAAAAAAGTTAATGGACAAGGTACTATATTAAATATTTTATTCATGTCACGCTCCTTTCTCACTCTTGTATCCCGTGTGTACTAGGGCTGTCCCCCAACTAAGATTTTCTTAAAGTGATACTCTAAGAACTACTGGCTACATGCTACAGCTGACATTTCTGCTAAAAACATGGCATAAATGGCGTCTTTTGCAGTTAATTTTTAATGTCGCAGCTCGCAGACACTTGGATTACACCACACAAGCAGGATGGAGACATTTTGTGTTTGTTTTGTGTGCTATTTTTAATGTTTTATCCGTGGTCACCGTTCACTGCCATTGTACTGGATGAGGCTGCTACCCTGTTTCTCCTAAAACTCCAGGATTGTTTTGTGAACTGAAGACCTTCACCCATCATCACATCGGCATAGA
>JAJHUR010140347.1:0-14144 GCA_027495735.1 Lutjanus campechanus | reverse complement strand
GAGAGGACTGGAGGTCACACACCAGTCTGCAGGTTACTGGAGGAGGGCAGCACTGGAAACGGGGCTGTAAATTGTCTAAATGTAGACACGTCTGTGTTGGGGAGGCCGTGAGGGTAAGAGAGAGGGAGCATCTGGAGAGGAGTCAGGAGGGTCAGCTGCTCGTGTACACACACATACAGAGGGAATGATGGGAAAAGAGATGACTCTGTTACTCATAACTGGGCTGGAACTGACTTCAAAGCTGCAGGAGCTGAGTGAACGATCACACATCTAGGACCACAGTCTTAGGCTGATCTAAAGCGCAAGTTGAAAGCGCGAGGCGCAGTGGATTCACCTTTGCCGGCTTGCGCCAGGGGCGTGGGAGTATCCTGCCTTGTCCCCCCTCCCCAACCTTACACCAGCAGTGCACAGCGGGCTACACCTATCAGCTGTGCACAAGTGCCCCTTGATTAATTCATGGGTGATTTTTTGGCCAAACATGCAATAAACCAATCAGAAAGTCAGCTCTCATCACCAGGAGCGCGAGTGGTGGCAGCATGACGGTGGATTTACCAGGAGGAAACAAAGAGAAGGGACTGAGACAGATCTCCTGGTTCGAGAGGTGAAAGCATGAGAGCGTGCAGTATAAGGACGTCTCCAAAACAGGCTTCATGTGTAAATAGTTTATTTTACATTAACACCTTCAAAAAGTAATAGAAACATGAACCGTAAAAGTCATGCAGATCTGTAACTGGTTATGTTTTTAAATGAAACACCTTGAAATGACATTGTATGTATTTTATTAAGACTTTTATTCTATATTTAAAACACTTGCTGTATTAGTTTGTCTCAGACGTCTGGTGAGTGATGGACAGGACACGGCACCATTATCGTGTATTAGAAAGAATCAAGACATATGAGACGTACGTGATACAGGGTTCAGGGTTGGACACCAATATTACCATATAAATACATTTTTATGTAGCACAAGAGTTTAAAAATCAATATTGCAACATATTGTGATACAGTAAGCATCAAATTTAAGGAAAACTGTTGTATAAAGAACAGATCACCATATAAAATCTATGCAGTCTCTCAGTCGGGGGTTTAAACAGCACAAAATCAAATTTGAGTGAGAATGTTTTAGGACAGTTTATTGCAGTTTGTAGATGACAGGCTGAAGACTTGACAGAAGTGGTCTGGATACTGGCTGAGGAGGGCTGGGTGTGGTGGAGCAGAGCAGGCAGAGGAGCTGGTGGATGAACAATCTGAATGAAGAAGACGAGGACGAGGCCGGATGTGACCGGTGTTCAGGTGGAGGCAGAGAAAAAAATGAATTAGGTGACATCCAGAAAAACCACAGTGAACGACGTGGCAGAGCCTCGGCGTCCGAGTCAGGGTTTTATACTGCAGTGGCTTTATTAGTGGATGAGGTGCAGGTGTGCAGGATCAGCAGCTGCAGTCACTCAGGTGGATTAACAGGAGGAGGGAACCAGCAGGCCACGCCCAGCAGACACACAGAGACAGACTGAGGACAAACATGAAACAGTAGTGAGGGAAAACATTTGTTTCTGCAGCTTTTAAAACTGTACTAAAGTGGCACTGAGCTATTATGTTTGTCGCTGTGCAGCAGCAGTGACCCGTCGTACAGATGTGGATAATTACCGTTAGCTTCCATAGACTGTATATGTCTGTTAGCTGGTCTGGTCAACTTTCCACCATTGTTGTTGCTGCTGACGTGCTGACTGAGCCTGACGCTCCGACAATATGAACAAATTTAACATTTATTAATATTATTGTTGCTTTCACAAAATATTCACACAATACGTTTTTTGATTAGTATTGTTGATGTAATGATGAAGTAGGTGAAGACAGAGAACAATTTTTTCTCAGTTGTTTTTTTTTTTTTTTCTATGAACAATTTCAAGCCAAAGTTGGAAAATTTTTTGGTTATTTTACATGAAAGATTTCTGTATTTGTGTTTGTCTCGGTGCTCGACTGACCGATTCAAAGAGAGCAGGACTCGTTTAGAGAGACTGATCAGGATCTGAATCAGCAGTTGTTGGGCTGTTTGCTCATGTGGCCAACATTCAATCAAATCTGATCAAACAAGATAAACTGAATCTGACTGTTGAGCTCTGAAATGATTCCCTCAGATTCCCTGAACTTTAACTTTTACTGCTTCTTATTCAGCCACAAATATTTAAGAGGATAGTTTGGATTTTTTTTAAAACTGTGGTTGTATGAGGTATTTATCCGCAGTCATCTACAGTAGATGGACGTCGACACACCACCGGTTTGAAGAAGCAGCAGGAGTTCTGGTGTAGGAAGCTACGCTAATGTCCTGCTGTGGACATGCAGCCCCACTTCAAATGATCTGAACTATCCCTTTAATATTAGAGAGAAATATTTTGGATTACAAACTAAATTTCCAGTTGCGATGCACATGTAGATGTGTATATTTGTACTTCTCTGTTAATGTGTGTGTGTTGTATTTTTGTTTCAGTAAGTGTGTGTGTGTGTGTGTGTGTTTGCAGCCATCTGGTCAGTCACTGGCAGCACCGCTGCTCTCGGTGATATACGGCCTCAGGAGGGTAAATAAACACTCCTCGCAGCCACAAGTATGGTGGCCCCCCTGTGTAATGTTATCTTTACGGTGTAAAACTGTTTAAAACAATGTTTAAATGACCAGAGTTTAATATTTCTAGTCCTGCTAAAGGTTTACATTTCAAGCACTTAATGTACTTTTAATTTGGGCTTTATTTGTTTAGTGTGTCCTCAGCAAATCGCCGCTGACCTCGTCCGCACGGAGAGGGGGCGAGCGAAGGTGTAACTGATGGCCTGACACAACTCTTACCCCTCAGTTCTTCACATCAACTCCCTTCCCCTTTTTCTTTTTCTTTCTTTCTTTCTTTCTTTCTTTCTTTCTTTCTTTCTCTCCTCCCATTTGCACATGTTGCTGATGTAGCCGAGTGTTATATTACACAATTTTGTGGTAGTCAATTTAAACATAAATATTAAAACTCAGAGCTGTGCACTTTAAAATTTGGCCATTTCATCAGTGGTTTTCAAAGTTTTTCTGCTTAAGGCAAACCGGAGTGTGAGCCAAATTCTCTCTGTATTCATATCCATGGAAAAATAACCAACCTAACCAACGAAGGTTTGGTTGGTTAAAAGCCAATCAGAGACAGAGTTCCTGAAGTGGGAGTGGAGGAAAAAAGATACGACATCAATCACTCAGACATTGATGTTTCACACTAATAATTCCCACCATCTGGTAACTGTACAAACAGAGAAAACTGGAGTTTGCTTTGATATAAGTTTTAAAGGAATTTCTGTATTGGGAAGTGGGTGTGTATCTTTTTTTTTAATAGTTGTTTATTGCAATAATAATAATGCATTAAATTACTCTATACTTTATCGTTTCTAGCACAAAAACAGGAATATCACAGACAAAAGAGTTTTCAGATTTTTCACCCTTCAGAGTGTGGAAGAATTATTGAATCGTCTTCCAACATGTTCATATCTTTCAACAAAGGAATCCTTTTTATGAGAAAATGTGTTTTCATCTCCAGTTTGGGAGATTTTCATGCCTTCAGTTGGAAAAGGATAGAAAGCAGAAAGGAAAGAAGGAAGGACAGAAGAAAAGATGAAGAACACAGAAGTAAACAAACAAAAATAATTATTGTGGAGGCTAAACACTTTGGCCTTTACACTTGAGTGCAGGTATGGACCTAAAAGTGGTAGGAAAAGTGAAAACCAGAACTAAGTTCTTGGCCAGAAAGTCAGTGTTCCTGGACAAGTCGAAAACTTTCGGCATCCAGTTTGGTCCAGTGCCACTTCAGTTACGCTTGCACATGCTGGTACTGTAGTCTTCCCAAGTACTGGAAGACAAAACTTCAGGTTTCCCAAAATAAATTGATTAGAGTGGTATTTGGTCTCAGTCCACAATAGCACCAGAACCAAGGAGGAACCAGTTCAGGCAGCTTAACTCCAGAGTGAAACTGTTAAAACTCAGTCAGGTGTCAAGTGTAATTTGCGATGTGCTCTTATATGCCAGTTCATGCACCGGCAAGCTTTGTGGGTTTTGTGTCAGGTGGAACTTGAACTGTTTTTTGAGGCACTAATTCTTGAATCTCACTTATATGTTGCTTTGGACCAAAGTTGGATCAAAGTTTTGCCTTAAAAGTGTCTACAGAGGGGAAACACTTAATTAAAAATGGTAGACTGCTCCATAGCTTTGGGGTGGAAACTGCAGATGGATCCAATCACCTTTACCCCTTGGCCTTGATTGATGGACAGCCAGGAGCAGCTGGTCAGAGGGGTTGTATAAAGGAGAAGGGGAGCTCAGATATTTACTGGGGCACCATGTAAAGCTTTAAAAACAAATAAAAGAACCTTAAATTCTGGCCAATACTTAACTGGTAGCCAATGCAGGGACGTCAGGACTGGTGTGATGCTGTCTTGCTTCCTGGTACCAGTTAGTCATCTAGCAGCAGCATTCTGCACAGGTGATGGAAGCAGATGAGGAGAGGAGGTTTCCAGTTCTGACAGAAAAGATCTATCTGTTTGATAGGAAGCGAACCACTGGAGGGCGCTACCCTGGATACAGACCTGGGTCATGGTCACCTGGACTGAAGGCAGAGCTGAGCTGAAGAGTCGAGACATGTTGAAGCCTGACTGAAATTTCTCCATAATGTTACTTTTGAAAAAGGATAAAAACTGACAATAGACATTTTTTCATGACTTTCGGTAAAAATGGAAACCTAGAAATAGGCCAGTATTTATTTAGAACAGTTGCATCTGGGGTAGACTTTTCACTAATCGAATCTACTTCTGCATTGTTTAAAGAAAAGTGGGAACGGTGCCATTTGCTAGATTTATGTTTAGGATGAAACTGTGGACCAGCAGTGTTGAACAGTTCGCTCAGCAGGCCTGTAGGAAACATGTACAGGGGACAAGTAGTTGTCTTACTGTGTGAGACTATGGGTCCTATCACACCCGGCGCAGGTGGCATTTTTGCCACGTCTGCAAGATAGCAAACGAACTTGTGCCCAGTCTGTGTGACAGTGGGTGGGAGGTCTAAAACTGAAGGCAAAACAAAGGCATGGCCAGGCGCATTTGGTATCTTGTGCGTGGCTCATTGCAGTCGAAACCACTCAAAGGCTAAAAGCTGGTCGAAGCACAAAGTCTGTCTGCACAAGACAGCAACTGGCATATTTGGCTGAAGCACACCTACAAGCCTCCACAATCATAAAACACCTTTCATTTAGGTCAATTTCTTTTCCCTCACAGGAGTGTGGATTGGTAAAGTGTCCTTTGAACATATTTACTGTCAGAAATATTGTGTAAACGTTGATGTAAGCAGCGTGCGTGCAGGTGTGTGTATTTACACATGAAGCTGC
Source organism: Lutjanus campechanus (assembly GCA_027495735.1). Classification (NCBI taxonomy): domain Eukaryota; kingdom Metazoa; phylum Chordata; class Actinopteri; order Lutjaniformes; family Lutjanidae; genus Lutjanus; species Lutjanus campechanus. Next base: position 8,760 of record JAJHUR010140347.1, on the reverse strand, counting down.
TTTGGTGGCATCGTGCCATTTCCATATAGTGCACGCTGTCGCACTTTCACTTCTCGAACCAGGAAATATGTCTCCTCATTTTCTTTTCTTTCTTTTCTCTTTGTTTCCTCCTTGTAACCCACCCATGAATTAATCAAGGCACTTTGGCACAGCTGATAAGTGTAAGCGGCTGTACATTGTGGGTATAAGGGGCAGGACAGGGCAGGATACCTCTGGCCCCGACGCAAGGCAGAGGTGCACTTTAGCTCAGCACAAGATCGGACCCTATGTATTTAATATGTGCAAGGGACACAGGTTCTTACTTACTTAGGACAGTAGAGCTTGGCAGGAGCACGAAGAGGTCGTAGAGCTGAAACAGTGTGTAAATGTAAATGTGTGACTTTTGTGATTGTAGGATTTATTTCGGGACTGTTGTATTGGAATAAATTGTGAAAAAAAGAAATTTAATTTCAGTTTGACTTTGAGATGACGACAGAAAACACACCTGAGAGTTCATCTGCGTCTTACAAACAGTTTTATCCTTTCTGTTTTAAAAGTATGTGACAGTTTAAGGAATGAAATTCCTCTCATTTTGAGCTTTAATCAGATCTTCCACAGAGAACAGCCAGGATGTGTGTGTGTGTGTGTGTGTGTGTGTGTGTGTGTGTGTGTGTGTGTGTGTGTTGTGGCTGGTTTGTTTCCTCTGCAGCAGATGCTGGTTAACTGTCTATCGGCAGTGAATAGCTGCAGGTTCGTAATAACAGGCCTGTTTACAGTCCGATGTGGTCTCCCTGTCTGGTTCTAATGTACTTTTCAATGCATGCTAAAGTCCTGGATAGGAAGGAGGGGGAATGACGTGAGAAGAAGTGAGCAGAGTGGAGAGATCTGCTGCTGCTGCTGCTGCTGGTGTGTGTGTGTGTGTGTGTGTGTGTGTGTGTGTGTGTGTGTGTGTGTTTCATAGCTGGATTTCATTTGGACATGGAAGTTCACTGGTTTCCCTCACTGACAACATAAGAAAACATTACACACCACACCATTCAGTTCATTCCTCCTGATGTTTCTGTGCTGGTGTGTGTGTGTGTGTGTGTGTGTGTGTGTGTGTGTGTGTGTGTGATCTGTGAAAACTTTTATTTTACAGAATATAATGCAGATTGTTTTTACTTTATTTTTTTCTATTGTTATTGGCGGTGTTTTACGTATATCTGATACTTTTTCTTAAATAGCACTTCTACTAATATATACATTGTTTACCAGAACCTGGCAGGACCTGTGACGTGTGCGCATGCACGCTTGCTAGTGATGTGCAGACTGCAGTTCTAACCGTGGGCTCTGTGGTTATCAGTGGACCGGACGGCCTGGGTCATAAAAATGGAAATTCTGATTAATAGTCGATGGGTTGCAGGTGGGAAACAGTGTGTTAGAGCACGACACAGGAGTGGATTTGAATTCCTGGCCCATCACACTCCCACAAAAATACCTCTGCCCCGTCCCAGTCCCATGACAGAGTAAAAAAACATATCTTTGTAGCCTCGTAGCTCAGTTGGTAGAGCATTCGCTTCATATACGGAAGCCGTGAGTTCTCTGCAGCGGCCGTCGGTTTGACTTCCACCTGTGACCCTTTGCTGCATGTCATCCCCACACTCTCTCTCCCCCCTTTCTCCCCCTTTTCTCTCCAGCTGTCCTATCACAATAAAGGCATAAAAGCCCCCAAAAATATTAAAATAAATACACCCTGTCTTGTCCCAAGGGGAAGGACTCCCGTCCCATCATCCACAGTAAAGCCAGCAGAAATCTGACCTATTGTTATTACAATTCCTGCTCCTGTTGACTTTTTCCCCCTGTCCTATCCCAGCCCTGTGATCGATAGTGAAATTGATTCCCATCCTGTGGAAATCCCCCCAAAATGTCAGCTTCCAGTGTGCGGCTTTATGCAGAATTGCACTGCAGCATAGCTGATTATTTAATTCTGTTTCTACTGAAGAGTTTCCTCTGTCCTGTCAAGTTTACAACTAAACTTTTGAGTTTTGGTGCTTAAATGTCTCACGATATTTGCTGCAGTGACATTACTGCACCAGTCGTCATCAGCTCATCTATCAGGGACTGGGGATACATTCGTCCCCCGTCCCACCTTTTCTCGTCCTCCAGTCACGGATGTGAGATGCGTCCGTGCAGATCAAATCAAACCCTGAATTCACTGCATGAAATGAGTGCAAAGAGTCTGACTCTGCTGCTCGAGTTTACATACATTAGACAGTTGTGACTGACTTTATGTATAGTTTCATGTTGAGAATGTTACACAGCAGTTAGTCCACATGAGCACTCACTCTGTCTGTCTCTCAGAGGACTGCCAATCTGCATCACACTTTTCTCTTCAATGTAGAAACCAACTGGAAAAAGAAGCGTCTCACCACAAAAACTGCACCTTTTCTGATCGGGGCCACACTCTTGAGTGATGATTTGATATTCCAGTGTGTACTGCGCGTATTGTATTTCCTTACTTGGATAAGTTCGGCAGCACTACATGTATGAAGAAAGCTCGTTCCAATTTACTACAACCCAGGGTTATGTTTTCAAATGTCCAATGATCAAAAACAGCTTTCTATGATGTACGACAAAAAGAAAATCACACATCTGGTGAATCTGGAACCAGCGAGTAATTTATTTTTGCTATGTTAAAATGATTATTTGATCACAAAAGTTCAGTAAAGTTATTTTTCTCTTGATTGATTAATCAGTCGTCTCATATGATCTCGTGTGCGTGTACGTTCTCATATGTCTGCCTTAGTGCACGTCTGTGCAGCTATACTGTGTATTTACATCTGTTTCTTCATGTCATGTTTGCACCTGCACTTTTTGTGCATCTGCAACTAATTTTACTTTTCTCCACTTCTGTGTGTGTGTGTGTGTATTTCTGTCAGTTTGAACTCATATTTCTGTCTCTTTGTCTCTCTGTCCTCCCTCGCAGACGAGCGCGGGCCCCAGCTGAGACGGCAGAGGTATCACTTCAACGTCAGCTCTCTGGAACGAGACGGGCTCCTGGGGGCCGAACTACGCATCCTGAGGAAGCGCCTGTCTGACCCCCGCCGAGCCTCAACGGGATCCACAGCAGCTGACGGAGGAGGAGGAGGAGGAGGAGGAGGAGGCTCGTCCCCGTGCCTGAAGCTGTACACCTGCACGTCAGGTAAACAACAGGCCGTTCTGCTCCAGACGAAGACCATGGAGGATCTGCTCGGCGGTGGCGGATTCAGCAGCAAATGGGAAGTGTTTGACATCTGGAAAGTCTTCAAGGGCTTCAAAAACCAGCAGAACCAGCACTCCCAGCAGCTGTGCTTTGAACTGGAGGCCCTGGAGCACAGAGGCGGTCGCCCCATGGACCTGCGCACGCTAGGGTTCGCCCGACCCGGCAGGACCAATAAGGAAAAGGCCTTCTTCCTGGCATTTGGCAGAAGCAAGAAGCGCGACCTTTTCTACAACGAGATCAAAGCGCGGTCAGGCCATGACAACAAAACCGTCTACGAGTACCTCTTCACCCAGCGCCGCATGCGCCGCGCTCCTGCTGCAAGAGGGGCGAAAAAACCTCTGCAGCAGCAGCAGCCGCCGCCACAGTCCCTCCCCCAGCATCAAGTGGTGAAGACGCAGACGAGGCCGCGGTGTCACCGGAGACGGCTCCACGTGAACTTCAAAGAGATGGGCTGGGACGACTGGATCATCGCGCCGCTGGAGTACGAGGCCTTCCACTGCGACGGCGTCTGCGACTTCCCCATCCGCTCGCACCTCGAGCCGACCAACCACGCCATCATACAGACGCTGATGAACTCCATGGACCCGGAGTCGACGCCGCCCACCTGCTGCGTCCCGACACGACTCAGCCCAATCAGCATACTCTACATCGACTCGGCCAATAACGTCGTCTACAAGCAGTACGAGGACATGGTGGTGGAGTCGTGTGGCTGCAGGTAGCAGAGACAGGTGAGACTCAGACCCCTCGTGTTAACACACGTCCTGGGCGGTCCAGTCACAAGTGGACAGCTCTGAGTGTGTCAGTTCACACCCGGCATTACAGTGTGTCTCAAGTGACCACAGATCTCACATTAAACAGTAAACATTAGGGCTGTTTTGTCAGTTGAAGGTCCATTAATGTCCATTTGGTCATTTATTTGTTCCCTTTTTTTAGTTCAGCGCCACTAAACTCGTCTGTCAGCTCACAATAAGCCTCATTTTTAACCTGCACTGTCAGCAGCCCAGCAGGAGAGGCGCTCTGTGGTGCGCTGGGGTTTTAAAACTTAACTATGAGCATAATGCAAACTTTTACTTTGGTCGCACTTTATTTTACAGACACCAGTAAGACGTAACAAGCTGTGCTTTGTATTACAAGGTAATTAGAGACACTGTAAACTAAAGCGTATTATTTCCTATTGTCAGTGAGGAACAATACGCTTTAGTTTACAGTTCAGTTCTGTTGTAATGTGCCCCTCATTGCCTTCTAATGAGGTCTAATAAGTATCTAATATTATTTCTAGTTTAAGTCTATAAAATAAAGTCCAGCCTTTACTTGTTTCAACTGTTTTCATGTCAGAGATGCATCCCAGCGCACCGCTGAGCTTCTCTCCTGTCTGCTCTTCTCAGCAACATGATGTTTTATTTACAAGGAAATAATCATCAGTATGTTTTGAATTTACAAGAAGGCTCAACTGATCAAGAATTCAGACTAAGATCAGGAATTCATCGCCGTGGTTTCACCTCCCCGCTCTGTATGCAAATAAAAACGTTTCTTTAATGACTACAGTAGAAGTCATTAACATGCTGGGACAAACAGACACAATCTTCTTTTTACGCAAAAACAAAGAAATAACTTCATATGTAACATTTGCTGTTTTTACAAGATGACCCAAACAATTAAGAATTTGTCAGGCAGTGTTTCAGTCAATAAAGTTTTACCAACTAATAATGTTTTTTTGAGATAATTTACTTTTCTTCTGTAGGTAAACTGAACCTTTGAGTTTTACTTTTGTATTTCAAACATTGTTGATAAACTCATTGAAGTTAAAGTGAATAATGGATGGATGACGGTTTCTGAAATTAGTGTGATCTCTTAAGGGAGTCTGGGGTTATTAGTGTGCTCACAAACATCCGCTGCAGGTAAGAGAACCCAGACACATAATAATTTGCATTACAATGAACCAGCTGATGTACGTCAGTTGAATAGGCAGCCCTTTGATACGGCCCGGGGCACTTTGTGTTCACAGAGCTAAAAGAATGTGGTCACATGCAGCTCAGACCACCTCTGAATGTGGTCGGATCTCGAATGCGTTCACACCTGCGCTCAGAGCTGCCCGCTTGTGATTGGATCACCCAGGTTGCATGTTAATACCAGGTCTGAACAGCTTCTGCCCTTCACTCAAAGGAAAGACAAATGTGCTTGTTAATATTATGATCAAACCTAAAATGGGAAGATCAACAGTGAGAGAAACAGTCCTAACTTCACTGCTATGCAGCAGACATTATTCTTCACACTCAAGTGGACTATCAGACTGCATACCAAAGACGGTTAAAGACTAAACAGAGACAGACAAACTCATGGAGGTGATGCTCTTTAACACCCACTCACTAAAACTCGTGTGGACTGTTGATGTTGGTGGCGATCAGCGGGATGAAGACAACACAGACACTTTGTGAGTTCTGCACTCACATTAGTTCAAAGAGATTTTTACCGCTTTTGTTTTCCCTTCTCAGATTTGTATTTTTGTCCTGATTGATGTACAAAGTTTGTATGTAACAGAAATGCTATTGTAGTGAACTGTACTCAGAAATGCCCTTTTTTTCAGCACTTATCTGCCATTGTGCCTTCGCCCATTCAGATGTACAATGAAGAGTAATTTGTGTGTCTTTTCTATGAAGCATGTAAAGAATTTCTGATGTATAAATACAGGCCAGTGATGAAGTGCTAACCTGACCTGCTCCAAATGTGGGAAAGTTGCATAAACTACTCTTCAATAAAAAATGTCTAATTGACCGAGCTCCAAACTCGTATCAGTGTGAACCTCTGCCCCCCCTCCAGCCTCTGTAGACTAAACTATCGAAGGAATTTGTACAATTTTAAGAAGCCAAATTACAATTTAACCCAAGAATGACTGTGTTTGATTTAAAGGTCAGCTTCACAAACTGCTGTGAGTTCAGCTGAAAGTTAAAGAGACAGTTTGGATCATTTGAAGTCCCTGCACCTGCACATTTAATTGCAATCACAATAAAATGTCCAGTATCCATATCATAGAACCAGAACCAAATCACAATTTTATGAAAAAGGAAAAATGTGTAAAACCAGCATTATTACTGTAGAGCTGCAGAGATGATCTGGCCTAACAAACATGTTTGTTTGTTTCAGACCTCAATAAATATCACATCATCATGATTTTATTTTATTTTTTCAGTGAACATGAAAATTGTCGTGCAAAACTGATCAACTGAACAAATCGTATCGCATATCACAATCATAGTTTCAGTCAAAATAATCAGAATATGACTTTTTTAAACAAATTGTGCAGCTCTAATACTCAGTGTTTTGCCTACAGTAGATGTCGACACGCCCCCAGTTTGGAGAAGCAGCAGGAGAACCGGAGCAGGAGGCTAAGCTGCTGTGGACAGGGTCAGCAGCAGAGCCGAACCACCAGACTCCTTTAGCAAAATCTGGGTGGTTACTGAACTTTCAGTAACCACCCTGGTTTCACAGAGAAGCTAAAACTGCCCTCCCCACCCCAGAAGTGTGTGGTGCCGTCATGCATTTCCTAATAATGCAGAAGTGTGGCCCTTTATTTATTAGTGCCTCACAATGTAACCGCTGTCAAACAATAATCAAAAATAATGTTTTATTTCCCTGATTCACTGCTTTGTTCTCACTACGGCTGCTCGCTCTCCTAATTCACACTCGAAGTCACTCGTCCTCTTTAACTTTTTCCAGTGTTTTTTTTTTAAGTTGCCAGCCAGCGGCAGCATTTTTGACAAAATTCACTGATTCTTCAGTATCCACAGAATATTCAGTTGTATGAATATGTTAACATGGAATATATCAAAAGAAAAACACACAAAAAAACTTGTGTTCTAGCTTCATTCAAAACTGAGAATCACACACATAAGCTGCGTGTCCCCTGTGGTCTGTCACAGCATCGCCTGCTGCCTGACAGTCAACACAGCAACTACTGTAAAATCTTGTCATTGGCAAAGAAAGAGTTAAACGGTGCATTTGCACCCTTTTTTTTCTTTTTTTTTTTCTTTCAGGTATTTGAAATACATTGTTGGGACTCCTGAAGGAGCTGTCAATCAAAACATGACTTGGATGCCTAATGAGACACTCAACTTTGATATCATATATGCATTTTTACTTTTTCCAGAGGCTTTAAGTTTTATTTAAGTCTTGACCCCTTAAACACAACCTCACGGTCTGTTTTGTGCAGACAGCTACAGCTTTACTGTTGCTAGGTAACACATCAGCAGCAACACTCCTCTGCGAACACACCTGTCTGCCTGCCCCTCGTAAAGCTCCTCAACCATTGGATGAATCCATCTGCGCCGCGCGAATGGCTTGTTTCTCTTGGAGACGGAGTGATGTAAGCATTTCCTTTAATCAAAGCTGAGGCATGCCAGTGTTATTGCCCCCTCTCTGAAAACCCGAACTGACAGGGCGAAGGTGGGGAGAGGCTGAGCAGGGCCGGAGTTTAACAACTTTAAAGAGTTTAGCTGCTCGCTCGCAGCTCCAACACCAGGAAACTTGGATTAGAAATTACAAACTGCAGACCATGTGAAGAAATTTTACTGTTAGCGTCTGAACAGATATATTAAGATAGACTTTGAAGACAGGAGCTTGGGAGTATCAGCACTGTTCAGTTTGTGTTTCAATCCCAGAGCTGCTCATTTGTGCTCAGTGTACAAGTTGAGTTTGGAAAGCACTTGTTGCAACTGTCCAGGAGGTAATGTGTCATGCAGCAGCTGCGGAGCCCCTTTTTTCTCACTGACACATAATAAAAACTACAAATCCCTATTCCAAAAAAGTTGGGACACGGTGTAAAATGTGAATAAAAACAGAACGCAATGTTTGGCAAATACTTTTTGACCTATATTCAATTAAATACAGTACAAAGACAAGATATTATTTAATGTTCATTCTTATTGTTGATGCCTGCAACATGTTCCAAAACAGTTGTAACAGCAGCATGTTTACCGCTGTGATACATCAGCTTCTCTCTTAACACTCAGTCAGTGTTTGTGAACTGAGACACTAACTGTTGAAGTTCTTTCTCATCGACTTCAGCTGCTCAACAGTCCTGTTTGGTCTCTGTTGTCGTATTTTGTGCTTCATAATGCATCACACATTTTCAAAGGGAGACAGGTCTGGACTGCAGGCAGGTCAGTCTAGTACCTGAACTCTTTTACTACGAAGACACACTGTTGGAACACGTCCACAATGTGTCTCAGCATCGTCTCCCTGAAATAAGCAGGAACGTCTCTGAAAAAGACGTCGTCTGGATGGCAGCACATGTTGCTCCAAAACCTGTATGAACCTTTCAGCATTAATGGGGCCTTCACAGATGTGACAGTTACCCATGATGCCATGGGGCACTAACACACCCCCCAAACCATCACAGCTGCTGTGTTTAGAAGTTAGTGCTGGTAACAATCTGGATGGTCCTTTTCCTCTTTAACCTCGAGGACACGACGTCCATGATTAGTGAAAACAATCTGAAACGTGGACTCGTCAGACCACAGCTCACTTTTCCACTTTGCGTCAGT
>JAJHUR010140346.1:304-19708 GCA_027495735.1 Lutjanus campechanus | reverse complement strand
CACACACACACACGCACACACACACAAACAACCGTTCACAGACCAGTGGCAGTGAGCTGCCATGCAAGGTGGTGGTCTGACCTTCGGGAGCGATCCAGTGTCTCGCTCGGTAACGCTCTGACATGTGGACAGAGGTAGTCAAGAATCAGACCGCCAACTCGGTCATTAGGGGACGGCTCTGCCTCTGCGTACGTGAAAAGTAAAGATGCTCGATTTCTTCTAATGCTGGTGTAATTTCCATCGGTCCTTGTGGTCAATTGTTACTTAACATTCCTCAGAGAGTGATACAAGTCTGTATGTACATGTTACCATGGATACTCTGTGTGAAAACGACATGACAGGCCACTATGAAAGGTCCTATTGGCAGAATATGGCAGGAATGGAATATAATAATTATAAATATGTTCTCTGAAAATAAGAGTTGTTGTGTTACCCTTAGAATGAACCTTTTATATCTACAGAGGACGCAGGTCCTCTTCTACGGAGGCCGGCGTGTTGAACCACCATGTTTCTAACGTAGCAAAAACACTGGCTTTAGATCCAGTCTTAACGGAATTAGTTTCTCCTCCATGTTTGGAAGGGGAGGGTGAGGAGAGCAGCATTCAGTTGGCTGCAATCTACAAGCGCACCACTAGATGCCACTAAAGGTTTATCACTCCATCATCGCGGTTCAGTTAAGCATGATTGCGGTTTTGCGGGCAAAATATTTAAGTCCTGGATTTGGTTGCAACAGTTATTCATAAATCCTTTCCTCAGTTTCTTAGTAACTAATAGATGGTTTCAAACTAGTGATTTATTACATTATGTTTTGAGCCTTTAATCTGTAGTAAAGCTTTAAGCTACACAGGAATTGGGGGGGGGGGCATGCAGCAAAGGGATGCAGGCTGGAATCAAACCTATGGATGCTGCTGCGGGGCTTCTGTACTTGGGGCAGACGCCCTATCAACTGAGCTACAGGATGCCCCAATATTTAAACTAGTTTCTAGGAGGAAGCATATCACCGTCCAATCAACATTGATCATGTAAGCAGGAAGTCACATTAGCATCATTAAATGATAGATTCATACCTACTTGACTGATAATCCATAGAATCACAGAGTTTGGCGTTTGGCCTCTCTAGTAATAACTTGACGTGTCGCTGTGGTAGCAGCTTGTCAATCACAAGGTGGCCATGCCCTGAACCATTCCCTCGTTCATCATCTATTTTACAAAATGAACATGCTGTATCGAAGAAGACATGAAAAACTAGCAAATGAGACCACACACTCGTTGGGAAACTGTAAACCGAGGTAAGAAATCAAGTAGATTTCAGTATAATTGAACTTCTTTTTGGGAACCATTGGAGTCGCCCCCTGCTGGCCATTAGAAAGAAGGCAGGTTTAAGGCACTTAAGGTTTGGCTTCGCTTGTCAGAGTCGTCTGCTTCTCTTGTACAGTTTATGTGCTCACTTTAAATGCATGATTTTGGTTCGTTTATATGTGAACACACAGATAAGTATGTGCATTTCAGAGTTAGTATTCATTTGAATGAATCATGCTAACCTAACTGAAGTTATTTGGTCATTATATTGTGCAACTACCGAGTGTAAATATTTAATAACAGCTAATCTTTATGTGAGAACTAATTTAAGTGTTGCAACCCGTTTTAATTTAGTCCTGCTACAATCTCCACGTAACACATTAAATTTGAACTTCAGAGCTGCCTCTGTGGGCGTGTACAGGTCACGTTTTACCGAGGTCTCTGTGGCCTCCCGGCCCAATTTCTCACCGCTGTAAAGGCAACTTACACCTTTATTTCTCTTTATTACTACAAGCAGTTAATGACCTCAGCAAATTCCCAGCGTAGCTCCGAGCAATGTGAACCTGAGAAGAAATTTAGTCCATAATAAAAACACCTGTGTGGGTGTCGAGGGCCTCTGGAACAGTGAAATCAGTTTTCATGGTGGGGGAAACACAAAATGCCAAAGTGGTATTCTCTCTGCGGCTCGGTCAAGGACAGAAATCAACCAACCAGCTCGTGTTTGTTTACTGATTTAAAATGTCACCACCTGCTGCCACGCGTATGCATGCACACAAACTCACACGTATACAGCCGCACGGGGGGGGATTATGAATATAATTTAAAACGATCCAATGTCACAGCCCCTGCAGTACAATACTTTGTGGAGTCTAGAGCCTCACAACTATGTCGCTGTTATTTGTGGTGTGTGGTATTGCATCAAGCTGGACATATATGAAGCAGGAATGCATCCGTAGATGTGCTATGATAGATAAAGAATGAGGAAGTGCTCTCTAGGGTGCTCTTGTTTTCGACAAAGGGTGGTAAAGTGCCCTCTAAAATGCCCCTCCAGTGGACAAAACATGATAAAATGCCCTGTGGGCTGCCTTTCTAATGGACAAAATGTGGTAAAGAACCCTCTTAAGTGCCCTTCCAGCGGACAAAACACAACGCAGTGCCATAGGCTACCCTAGAAAATTATTTGGTCTCTCTGTGCCTTTAAATAGTCAAATAGTTCCCCTTTTTTAATTATGATTAACGTTTCACCATGCCGGTGCCTTTTTTAATTTTTTCTGCCCCTGCCCCTCAGACAGCCTGAGTCTGCCGCTGCCGCTCAGTGTGCAGAGGGGAGCGAGGATCAATGCTCCCAATCAGTCATCGGACGTTCTGATGAATTTCTGACATGTCAGAAGTTTTGGTCGACCGTTGTCAGGCTCTTGCACAATTGAAGCAGAACCACGAGTCGATTCCCTGTGGTCAGTGCCTGTTTTTTTTTCTCACTGCACCAGCGCAAAGTATTAAACAGAACGGCTGAAAGTGACATGGTGACATGAGGAGTCGTGTGGATGAAAAATAAGGTCTTCTTTGCCACCCGTCCACTCCATACATGATGGCACCTCTTTTTGTGTGTGTGTGTGTGTCTAGAGGCTTGGACACAGGATGGCACAGATACACAAGGCAGCATTGTTAGCATTATTGCTAGAAAACAGGTTTCCAACGGATCATTTTATTATTCGTACAGTAGGAGTTGAAATTAAACAGCATTTCTTAAATTGTACAGTGTGTGCCCAGTTTTACTGTTTTTACAGTTTTACATTAGCCCACTGGTTCCCAACCTGGGGTGTGGGCCCCCGTTAAGGCAGAAATCACAGGGGGTCCCCAAGACTTTGATTTATTTAATGTGTGCAAAACTGATTTTGAAGACCGCAGAACAGACAAACAAAATTATGTTTTGTGACAGAAAGTTTCACATTTCAAAATATGTCACCTGATGAATTAATGAATCATTAATCATTAATAAGATACATAAGACATGTTTTTGCTAATTTTTCAAAAATAATTTTCATTTTTTCTTGTTTTTTTCTCCCTTTTTAAATTTCAGTTGAATTTAAGTTAATTTAGATAAGTCTTCTCCGCCACACAAAACAATTACTGCCATTTCTAGACTACTGATTAATTATTTGGTAACTAATCGACCAATGATTAATGATTAACTTCCTATAGAATCTGGCAGCAAATATCTGACTTATTTTATTTTATTTTTATCTAAAAAGTTAACTAACTAATTCAGTCAGGCAACAATTTATTATGAAAGTAAGATGATTACAGTTTCAAGCAGTTTCAAGCACTTTATCCAAAATCCATGCACTATCATGCAACACTGCATTAAAATCCAAGTGTTTTCAAGGATTTCAAGCACCTGTACAAACCCTGGGAGCTCAGCTTTCCTTAGATACAAGTAGGAGGGGGGGGATCCAAGGAGAAAAGGTTGGGAGCCACTCGATTAGCCTACAAAGCACTGATGTTGTTTTATCCTCCTATCCTGTACATTCAGAATGTTAAAGGCTATTGTGAATATTCATATTCACACTTACAGACTTTTACAGTCCTCATAGTTGGCATGCAGAGAGATAAACTGTATTCCTTGTACCCGTACCCAGTCTTTGGATTAGAGAAGTGCTTTTTGTTTCAGTCCACTGTGAGTGTGACAGAGGACAGAGGAAGGGTAACTATGGTAAACACACTGAGAAGCTGATTCATGGCTATGAACAGTACTTCCTCCGTGCGATCAAAGTGCTGCTGCTGAGCCAAAATCTGTGAAGGCAAACAAAAATGATTATGGATATTTCCACAACAGAGCGAGAGAACTGGCAGATAAAATGTGAAATGTGAAGCTATATGGCTGCTCCTCCTCCGGACTAAATCAAAATGAAGCGCATACATTTTGATTTGCTTAACTCTCCACGCCACTGTGAGGTTAAAGCGCTGCGCTAACGCTGCACTTATACAACAGAAAGGCAGTAATAGCGTTTCGTTTTTTTTTCCCAAATCCACCCTGCAAGACGACTGCGGACAAATATTTCACAGAAACTCAATGTTAAACTATCATTTACCTGTCAAACCATCACGATGACAGATGATTCTTAGTAATTTGTAGCTCTCAAAACAGCTATTGTTACTTGTATTGCTGCCCAGTTATTGGATTGTGTGTAGAAAGCAGTATGCTGAGCCCCCTATGAACACACACAAGAGGATTTATTTGAAAGCTTTTGCACCAGAGTTACCGCTAATTAAGATCTGCGCTATCAAAGCAGAAATGTATTGTTAAACCATTAATTTATACAGATATTTTTCCAGGCAATCGATTCATCTTTTACTAATAAAATGCCAAAATGAGAGAAAGATGGATATCACACATCTTCATAAATAACCAACAGTGCAAAATAGATATTCACTTAATAACTAGGTTATAATAAACGATGGGCCTCAAGCAAGACACTGTTTCTGAACAAATCCTCTCTTATTTATCTAGTATCGATTGATTTGTGGGATCGCTGTTATTATTGCTCTTCTCTTAGGCAATAGAAAATTTTAAAAGTAGTCCGGAAAGTCAACTAACTGTTTGTCCCGCACAAGGACACACAAGTTTAAAGAATATTAAAATATATGAAATAATAGTAATTGTTATAAAATAGATAAAAGTAGATTTAAAAGATAAATAATTATATATACATATCATCTTTTGTTCAATAGTTCAGGGGTTTTTGACTCTAGTCGGACAAGACAAGTAATTTGAAGACGTCTGTGGAGTCCATAGACGGACATAATGTAATAAAAAGTTAGTTAAAAAGTCAACTAAATATATCATTTAATAAATAATACTGCATGTTAAATATTTTGAATAAAAGTGTAAATAGAAATTTAAAGCTTTTACTTTTAGGTGCGATCAGTTGCCAACCACTATATTTTTTCTCATAACGGAAAATTAAGAGAATATAAGAGACAATTTAAGAGGATGTTCCTGCATGAGGCCCAATTAAACAAAATCATAGAAACTGGAAGAATATGATTTTCATCATTTTAATCTTAACTCAACAGACAGGACCCTCTAGGATGCTCCGGGGCAAAAGCTGTGGTCTCCCATTGATCCACCGTTCCTCCCACTCTCTGTGCTCCGTGTGTAGATAGGTTGCCCATAACTACCCGTCAAATACGAAGCACACAGGAGATTATACTTTCGCTCTGAGCCCTTAGGAACTAACCACAACTCCTACGCTGGACACTAGCCAACCTGAGGTTTGCTTTTTCTCAGTTAGACACAAATGATTAAAGCAATATGCAGCATGAAAGAATAATATCAAATAAATTAATGAAGGTATTAAAACTCGATGTTGAGAGAGGTGCTTTTACAAGACAATGCCTCAAGGTTAGGGAGAAATAGAGGTGCTGACCCTTATTATGTTAATTGATGTTATGTTATAGCTTTGCATATTCACCAACAAATTTGCAAAATAAAAAGAACAGCCAGTCTGTCTTCTACAAATTAGATTTGTATATTACTATATTTTCAAAATTACATTGTGGTGACAAATGTAATCGCTGTGTGAAGACATTTCAGTTGTGTTTGTGAATAGCGTATTCTGAATTATGTCCCTGACGGCCCCTCATACAGGACTGTGAAAACAGAATCCAGGATTCTTGCCCAGACTCTTATCAGTGATAAAGTACACTGTAAAAAGTATATATTTCAGTAGCAGTTGAAGTAATGTAATGTTTTGGATGAGCCTCAGTTTTCTGCATTTGTGATGGCACTAAACACTGAAACACATCTATTCTTATTTTCAGTAAAAGCCTGTCAGTTAGGTTTACTGTGTGTCTGATGTCATAACGTCCACGTCTTTTCCAGATTTTCTCCCCGTGCAGTTATAAATTTTCTCTTGGTACCTTAAAAATAAGTCTAATACAAGACATAATTATATTTTGTGATGAAATAATGTATTATATATTATAAAAAGATCCCCAGAGTTAAGTCAGGCTAA
This sequence comes from Lutjanus campechanus, assembly GCA_027495735.1. Taxonomy (NCBI): domain Eukaryota; kingdom Metazoa; phylum Chordata; class Actinopteri; order Lutjaniformes; family Lutjanidae; genus Lutjanus; species Lutjanus campechanus. The sequence goes on along the minus strand of JAJHUR010140346.1, from coordinate 13,391 downwards.
CGTTTGCAAACTAAAATAACGCACTAATGTCACTACAAAAAGCATTGCGTCTCCTGGGATCGTACTCTTGAGTTGTTAAGTTTTTAAGTTGACTTGGCTTAAATTTAAGTTGCGTTCATGCAAATGTTGATTTGAAGTAGTTTGCTTTGTTTTAGCTGGTCAAACAATTCTCTTGTTTTCAGTGTATGGGTAACAAAAGCAATAAGATTAGAGAATGAACAAGATTTCACTTAAATGTTAATAAAAAACCTTCAGTTTCTAGTCACTCCTGACTTTTTTCTGGATTCATGCCAGTGCCTAAAACATAACCAGGAAAAAAGGTGAATAATATTATATGACATTTTGCAGAAAACAAATTCAGCAACATTTTTGTGACTTGAAAAGGTAACAACATTTCCTCATTATGTTATTCGAAAACGCAATTTGATCAACATTATGTTTCTTTCAAAATGTATTTGCTGTTGCAGATTGGTTGTATTTAAACATTATGACTCAGGGAAAAAAAATAATAATAGTGGAGTGTAGTAATTACAGGAAGGGGTGTTTTATGAGCAGAGGAAGGAAAATTGGTGCACATTTTTCAATCTACACCTTCCTTTGCTTTCTTGTTTTTCAGCTGTCACAGAGGAAACTCACCATCTCACTCACGCTAAACTCCCTGTCACAACCATTTAAAAACGCTGTCCCTTCCTGAGCTTCAGAGATCAGTTTTCTGATGATGATGATGATGAGTTAATTACCTCAGAGAATCTCACCCATACAGACACTGAAGCACCCTAAATCTGAACCACCACAGGACATGAGCGCCTGCAGAAGCAGCATCAAATGTACCTGTTGACCTGATCTGCAGCACACACAACAGCAGGTATCACAGGCCTTTATTCTCACCGTAGCTTAAATGATAGAGCACGTCTCTAACTCTGCCAGGGTCAGGAGTTCAGCTGTCCTCTGTGGACGCCCACACAACAATTCTATACGCAGCCGTGGAATTGGAAGGAGCTTTGGAGCAAAACAGAGACGAAAAAAAAAAAGTAAGGAAAAGAAATACCCAGAAGCGTCAGTACCACAGGAAATCTAGAGGAAACAAGCCACATCCCCAGCAGTAAATTACACGTGTATGTGTACGGAACCTGGATCCAGTGCAGGGTTGTAATTACACCACTGACTGAGCAGTGGTATTGGTTGGTTTACATCCACCCTATTGGTTTGTTAGCTCTGGACTGCAACAGAGTGAGCCAGGATAAGATGCTGTGTGCCATTTTATCCTTCTGATTCCTGCAAAACGGGACTTAGCTCCCAACAGACGAGCACTATAACCGCCAGTGAGCTGCTGCAGTTAAATTCACCATTTATCAAAAGATTGTTTATATTCTACGGGTTTAAAAATAACTCTAAAATGTTTTTGGTTTTGTTTTTTTAAAAGGAAGCAAAATCTCAGTTCAGACATGGTGACTAAATACAAAACATAATCTCAGACTGCATAAATATGCTCTAATCACTCTTTTTATATTAAAAATAGGTCAAATGACTGCGTGTGACTAATTATCATCCGCTTCGCTCTTGGCTCCTCTCAGCTCCATAAAGCGTTTCAACATCTTTTAGCTTATTGTTTTGGATTTCTGTCTTGCCACTGTAATGTTTTGGAAGCCAAATGTACCAAATGATGAAAAAGAAAAACATTAGTGGAGATCTAGCAGCTAAAGAAACACATTTTTCTCAGGTGGAGGTGAATATTAAACTTAGATGTATGAGGTGAAAGAAATCAATCAGAATTCTGCTCCTTCTCTCTGGAAAAGCAACTTTTTTGCTGAAACATTTGCCATATCAGTGTTATCATATGTCAATGTTGAGTGTCCCTGTTGGTTGTGCTGCCCCCAGTTGAAGTTAAAAAACAATTAATGTAAGTTTAAAGCTAGGAACTTTCATATCGTGTTGATTTTAAAGGCCCCTGTGGACAATGCCATAACCACAAAATATAACCTCAAAAATAACAGCATCTAAATAAAAATCTATTCACTGTTACTTTGCCCGAGAAAATGGCACAGGAAAGGAGAATCCGGCCCGGTGGCAGCCATCGAGAAAAACTATAGAAATAGCCAATTGTCTCACTTACGGTCTCATTTTCTTATGTAGGTCATATCAAGGCATCATTAGTAAAGTGAGACATTTCATAAGCAACTAAAACCTCCTTGTGGTAGCTTTTAGTACAGTACTTTGCCTTGTCTATTATTTGATCAGATTAATCAGTAACAAAGGGCTGTTTCTTAAATGTGTAACTTACGTTTCCTCTAATAAGTCAGCCCAGTATCATGCCATGAATTAGTATTGAAATGTAATCTATAGATTCATGTACATGGACATGAATTGTCAATATTTTTCGTGACGTATAAAGATGACGGGGTGGATGGATGCCTCACACAAGCCCAAGACATTACCCGAGGAGACCGGGGTTCAGTTCCAGGGTGCGACCAAAAGTCTTTTCTTAAACCTAACCAAGCAGTTCCGGTACCTTTCCAGGACTTTTATTTTGAAACTGTAACCAGACGTTGCAGATTTATGATTGTTAACTTGATCACGGAATGAAAACGACTGTGGATAATACATTAGTTTGAAAGTCGTGCTGAGTGTTACGGGGGAAAAAAAGGAATTCATGTCCTTGTTCATGAACTGAACAGATTCACAAACTGCCGCGAGACTGCGTTGAATAAGCATTGTGTTATCCTGAGCAACACATTTCAGTTTAAATACACCCAGTATTTGAATAAACAGCTTGGCAATCATGGCAATGGCTCAGTGTTAATAATGTGGATCATAATGTGGATATAATGACTGCAGTTACAGGCCTTCCACTGTGCTTTTTAACTCAACCATAAAAGTCGAATGAGTTCAGAAAACTCTGTCACTTCTCCGCTTCACAATCCTCCAAATCACTCGTTGTTTATTCTCCCTTCAGAGGCCTCAGAGAGCAAGAGCCAGACAGGGGACTGGCAGTCAGACTGGACCCCAGGGGAAGTCTTCACACTCAGGCAGAACTTGGCTGGGTCACCCTCTTGCCTCCGCCACTATTTCAGCGAGGCCTCTGGGAAGAATGTCGCAGCTTCTAATGGGCACAGATGGCACAGTGTCACGAGCCAAGCAATGTGTGAATATCTGGTTCCACTGTTACATTCCTTCAAAGGCACAAAGTCAACACTGCAGTGCACCATGGCTTGACAGCGCAAATGCTAATGTGCTCATGAATGGCTAAACTGCATTCCTGGACATGCTTTCATAATTAGACCTTGAAATTGGAGTGTACCCCGTTTACTTACCCTCACCCATGACAATAGCACTTTCAGTTTTGCTTTCACATGAAAAATAGTGATGACCCAAATGTTTAACTCTCCCTCTCTCCCTCCAAACAAAAATTGTTTCACCACCGCATTTGGCACCAAAGGCTTCCCATGGCACATTACAAATACCTCAAGAGAAAGATTCAACAGTGAAGACTGGCAATGAACCACTGATGGTTTTTTGGACGGCTGAATAGAAAGAGTGACATTATCAGGCATCTTAGTCGCCAACACTTGAGTTTCAGTCCTTGAGGTCATCAATTGACCCTTCGCTAAGCGTAGCCGTCTGATGTAAGCTACTGCTAACTCCTTGACTCGGCCGAAAAGTCTGTCTCCAGCTGACGTTTTAACGTTTCCATCTGACACGTTTTAAAACAAGAACACTGTGAAAGTGCAAATGTAAAGTTACCACATGGTATAACGTTAATGCTAGAAGACTGAAGCTAAAGCTAGCTTACATCTCAGCAGACATGAAATACGGCAGGTATATCTACATGACAGATGACAGAAATACACTCATGTATTACTCACACTCTAAAGTGGGAAAAGGGAAGCGCAGAGACTAGGTTAGTGCAGCAGACTTGGAGACAGGTCACCCAGCCAGACGAGCTGGACGGCCATCACGGAAGACAGCCGGGAAAAGAGCTAAGCTAACTCGGCTTAGACCTGAGACAGCGAGCCAGAGAGAGATGCATCTTTGATTCTTCATCAGGCCACACCCTCCTCCTCAAACCCCCACAGGACAAATGCAGATGCAGTGGTATCCAACAAGTTTGGCTGGAGGTGAAGTTACTGCAGCTAGTAAGCTTGTGTTAGTTAGCTGCACATGCTAACATTTGCAGCTTATGTTAGAGCCGATGAAGACAGAGTTTAATCCATTTACCACACGTGTGCTCTTGTGTTTTACGTTTTTGAGAGACTAAAGAAAAGACGTCACCATCCAGAATCATGTCAATACGTAGAGGAACGGAAAGCTTGTCAGCTCTAGCTATAGTTGCTAAGCTATGATTGGACAGTTGCTGTTGGAGGTGGGGCTTAGCAAAGTGTTAATTGCACACCTGAAAAATATAATACAAAACAATATTAACTCTTCTATTTGCTTTCAATTCTTTGCACTTCAAGTTCAATCATTCGGTTACTTTGCCATTTACTGGGGAAGCAGTATAGGTAGGTAGTTTGTAGGAGCATTTTTGTGGAAACAAGGCTTGATGAGAGCCGTGAGACTGAATGGTAAATGTGTTTTAAACCAAAACAATACCAAAATAGATGATAAAAAGCTGCAGAGCGCTGCAGAGTTACTGGCACAGTGGGTACTGAGTGACCCTTTAAAGGTCCAGTGAGTAAGATTTACAGGAATTTACAGCAAAAATGGAAAAAAAAAAACATCCATAAATATGTTTTCAGTGGTGTATAATCACCTGAATCATTGTGTATTCATCACCTTAGAATGAGCTGTTACCATATTGCACTGCCAAGTACAGTAGCCACATCAAACACTGGTTGTAGTTACAGACTTTTGTGTTTTTTGTGAGTTTCATGGTGACCGATAGGTTCTCCTGAGAGTTTTTAATGGTTAATGACAACCCTCAGAGACATTTTGTGTGGCCCTCGAACGTGACATGATGTGTATTATATCTTTATCCTCCATAGACCATTTCAAATCTTTCACTTTCAATAGCGTCAAAGTCTAGGCTCCTAACAAGCATCCCTCAGGTTAAGAATGACAACTTGCAGAAAGATACTGGTTGCATGGCAACTTGTGGCACCTCGTGAGGGTTCTGACATTAATGGTGGTGCTGTTCGCTAAAGTTAGCTAATATGGCAGACAACTTGTCAGTTTAATGTGGAAGTGAGATGGCAACTGTGGAAAAAAAAACGCTGTATGGTTGAGTAGAAAAGGTGGAGTCAGGAAAAATGGATTGATTCTTACTTTGTTTAACCGCAGGGTCTTATCTGCAAATAGGTGAATTTAGTGCTCAAGGAATTTATTATGTGATCAATCACAAAGCCAACGATAGGTTCATGAGTTGTCCTGTACAGCCCTCAATCGTATGCTGTCTCCCTAAATTGGCACTCAGTCATCAAAACTTGGAGAACCCCTGTCCCACATCTCCTACATGCTTGGACAGGGAGAGTGTTGTCGTGAGGTCATTTGATTCAATACTAATATCAGAAGGATTAACAAAACTAATGCACATTTAAGTAAATAAATCAGAACCATGCAAGCTAAAGCGAGGATGCAATGTCCTCTGAGATTTTGTAAGAAGCTTTGGATGCAAACATGGGCAGATATGGAGCCAAAACGTTCATTACCTCCTTGCATTATTACTATAGTGCATAAAAGTCCAGGGCAAACAAGCTGAGCAAAGTGCTGAGGCATAATAATTTACAGTATATAGAAATATATATGTAAAAAAAAATAGGACAGAAAGAGTGAAAAATGTGATTCACATCTCAATATGTAGTAACACCTGTGAATGAGCGCCACTATTGGTTTTTATATGTCTACCTGTCAGTTTGTTAGGTCTGCATTCAAGAAATATAGGCAAGAGAGTATAAGACGCAGTGTGTGTGTTGGTGTGTGTCTGTGTGTGAATGCCGCAAACCTTTCTGTCACTCTACATCTACCTGCCTGCCAGATGCCTGCTAACAAGGACCTAGCTCCTCGCAGGCTAATACTCTACCTGCCCATCATACACAGGCCCACACACACACGCACACACACGCACAGCATACAAACTAGGCATCGGCTTGGCTGCTTTCACAGACCGGTGCAGGACTGACTAATCAGTGTGACTCACACATCTCTGTGTGCCCAAGACCTGGCCTCATGCTTAATGCAGGATGTCAAGTACACACACACGCACACACACACACAATAGCATGGAGGTGAAAGCTACTCTGTATTCGGCGCTTGTCTTAGTGTCACTAACGCTGACCGTCTATGGCTCTGAATTTGTCTCTATCAATTATATACCTGAGATAAGAGCATGACAGCTCTGTGTTTTGGGCGTTGTTGTTGTTGTGTTAGTGTGTGTGCTGAGGTGTTGTCCCTGTCAAAACAGTCTAAATGTCAGACAGCGGCTAGCGTCGCCCTCCAAGAAGGAAAGACTAATGAAATGAACGGAAAGGGGGAAAAAGAAAGAGAAGGAAATGGAGAAACGAAGAGGCTAAAACTGAAATGGGGAGAAGTGAAAGTGAAAGTGGGGCTCCTCCAAAAGGTAAATAATGACCCTTCTTTGCCAAAGAAATGCCCTTTATTAAATGACAGATAGATTAAAGCTCCATTATGCTATAAGTCTTGGATAATGTTTAATCAAATGACTTCCTGAGGGTGAAAATAACTGCAGGTCGCGCTGAGAATCAACACTTCAGCCTGCAATACTGTGCGGCATTCAGAAACTTCCACTGCTCCGTATTCTAGATTCCAAACAGACCTTATGGACGTATCCACATAAAGCCTCAGCTCTACCTGCACAGCACGAAACAGCTGAGAGCCAAAGTAAACAAGTGACTGGTGAAGACAGTTGAGCATCTCCCAGCTTAGACCCCGGATATATATATACAGTGAGTAAAATGCCAGCAAATGTTTGCTTAGATTGGACAGAGAAGGACTCCAGTGGGATGTCCACTTTGTGTTGTTTCTGCCTGAGACACTCGAAAAGTTCACACATTAGAGGACACGTTTCTGTCTGTTACAAGATACCGCATCTTGACGGAGACCGTTTTTGGTCTGATGTTGGTTACGTGAGAAGTAACAGAGCAGAAGGCCACATAATCACAGAAAGCTCACAAAATGACACCTATTTTCCTTGAATATACAACCGATACCTCGTTAACGCCGTAAAACACGCTTCATTCAAATTTGACAGAAACAAAATAAAGCTCACCAAAACCATCCTGTCCAGTCTTTCCACTGTTCCAACAATCGCCAACTCATGTTTGGTGGGAATGATTAATTCACCGTCTTAGATGTGAAAACAGTCTGGCTCTACAGAATGTTTTACTCTCACTCGTCCTCCCGGCTCAGCGCACCGTATTTCCAGCCAACAGCATCGTCCCGAGCCGGAGGAGCATGGAGCGCTGCCGAGCGGTGCCTGTCACTCTGCATATCACTGAATTAGCAAATTCAAATGACTAAAAACCCCCCCAAAAAAACACAACCGGCAGTGGAACCAGCCAATTGTCAATATATTGGTCCAGTCGCCCAGCCATATGGCAACGGTAGAAAGATCCATCGACTGAGCGTGTACAGGTCGGCCAGTCTGGTCCCACTGGCTAATGTTACGTTTTCCACGTATCAATGGTGATCATAGAGGGATAGTCACAGTACATATTCTTCGGCCATCGCTATGCTCTGCCTACAAAAAAACGTGTTTACCAATAGAAAAGGGCTTATACCAGACCATCCACAGGCACCTCTCTATCCCAGTTACCTGTGCATACCTATATCAGCATGTCTGACCCTCTCCTGATTGTCTCAACTCTGATGATGACTCCATTCTTCTCCTTCCTCGGCAGGCAGCATGCAGCTCAGTGATCAGCACAGTGGCCCCTCAGCAAAAAGGTCCCGGGTTCAACCTCATCCGTCTCAGGTTCACTCCACAGGGAGTTCACTCGTCCTCCAGGCCTCCACCTGGGTCTCTGCCAGTTGCTCCGGTTTCCTCCCATCAAAGACATGTAAATTAGGGTAAATACATACATAAGTAATTTTTTTTCTTCTACAGGAACCACAGGAGAATGAAGAAGCGAGGCTCATCGAGACATGCCCCCCCACCCTTAGTACCTGAACTAAGCAAAGCAAAGCTCGAAATAACTGACACCCAACTTCATTTGGACTTTATTCCATTATCATAACTTAGAATATCTTAAAAATACAAATAAAACTATCACTCAAAGCATCACAATCAGCAGCTCAGTGCAAATATGGTTGCAAGTTTGATATGGAGGGAGCTCCAATTAGGGACCAACTTTCTTAAAAAATAAGTCGAGAGCCCTGCAAAATGTGAATTCCAACTATTTTAGTTAAAATCATGAGGGACAGAGCTTAAGCCAGTTGAGTGGTTGGGTCTGATGAAGTGCAAACACATTAGCTGTTACACCAGACTTGATAATGAGTGATAGCACCACAAGCTCTGCTGCTATGAGATTGATTTGATCACAGTTCAATCACTGTATTGCCAAAGAAAGTAAATTCACCATATGACTATGTTCTCTCTCTGAGGCTCACACGCGCTTCACCAGATATGAAAAGATTATCTTCCACATTGGAGGCAGATTTCCTACATTTTTCCCCCCAAACAGCTTGTGTTTTCATGCCAGACATGCTGTCAGCAGAACTGAAGGACCTGTAAAGGACCTATATACAGTATTATCATATTTGATCCTTGTGAGAACCAACAGGTTCATCCGCGTCGAAGCAGTGATAAAGATAATAAATGTCTGTCCAGTCTCAGATGATGAGTTCCTCCAAAAAAAAAAAATTCTTGAGAAAACATTCAATACAAAACGATCAAACTGAATAAAAGTGAAAACTCGACATCAGGTATTTCAGCTGCTCAACATTCTGACAGAACATACTCTCCTTTTCAAATGCCAAGTGCGGCTTCAGCAGAGCCTAAAGCTTCACTCCCCTCAGTTGATTTTCATGTGTGCATCTCTGGCAGGTACAGATGAGTTAGCAGACCAATAATAAAGTGTTTAGCACTGAATATTTAGCAAGCCGCACACTGCTGAGCACACGCTCCTGCTGAATATGAATTCAGGAGCAACAAATTTGCCATCTTGCAATACTGAGCAAACATGTCAGTACTTGGATATTTATTTTCTCTCTGTGTGTGTGTGTGTGTGTGTGTGTGTGTGTGTGTGTGTGTGTGTATAGTGTGTGGGTGTGCTCTCACTTCATTTAGACTGTGGCACAGCTGCAAAGAATACAAAATTTGACTTAAGTGCTTAAATCCCCCCATCGCCCGTCCCTCACACACAAACACAGGCGCACACACACATTCCCAGAAAGCAAAATGTCTGCCTGTATGAAAGGGAAGTCCCTCAACCAAACAACCTGCACTGCATACACATATTAAAGTTACTACAAAGCGACAATACATGTGTGTTCTGAGTTTGTCTCACCACAGACATGTGTTATTAACCACCCAGCCAATTTGAATGATTAAAAATTGCTAAGTGCATAAAATTAGGTCTCAAAGTCATGAAAAAATATCAGTTTTCTCTGCTCTGCAACACTGTTTCACATGTCCGCTCCCCTGTCTCAGTGTCCAACACCAGTACGACCTGAAAATGACCTGAAACATGGACACTTTGTCAAGCAGCGTATTTTTTTTGCTTCTGTGTTGGTTTGTTGGAGCTGAAGTGAGCTGCTGGGCTGATTTGGACAGAGAGAGTCACTGACGGTACGTTCGTATCTCACCGTCAGGGAGGGGAAGAAAGGAACCATGGTTCCGGCTCGTCACAGAGCCATGTTTCAGGTCCGCCCCCACCCAAAAAATCTTGACCACAGAAATCATGAACAACAGTTTACTGCTGCAACTCCACGACTCAGTACTACATAGTCTTTTCACATGTTTTCAGCAACTATGTTCTCCCTTTTTCCTTAACACGGACTTTAACACACATAAACACGCGCGCACACGCAGAGGCACACTTCAGCTGTCAGCTACATCTGCCAGAGCACGAGGCTCGCCTCAGCCGGGGTATCAGCCATAGCTATGGTTTATTTATATCTGTGACTTGGCAAGGATTCATATACAGATTTGAAGTGAGCATAAAGCCATGAAGAAGCCACACTTAAACAACACATATGTGAACGTACACACTCACAGAGTTGCACTGATGCAGTCGGTCTCGCTTGGAAACACTTCAAAAAGCATGCATGCAAACAAAAGAAACTTTCATACAGTAGGAGGCCTGAGACAAAGCCACAATTGCAGTCAAAGGTATTGCTCCTGCTCATTTATCATGCACTCAGATACACATACAGTAAACACACACTGGTGGAATACCTACTTTTAGATGGATAACGGTGACCCTGAATGCAGCACAAACTTAAAATGAGGGCTGACAGAAGCAGAGAGGATGTAGAGGACAGAAAGATTTAGCCGGACAGGACAGCAGTTTTTGTTTTCCTCATCATAAATGTATCAACCCCACAAACACACGCACACACACACACACACACACCACACATATCCTTCCCACGCTCAGCCCTGAATTATTGAAACAGCATTTAAACCAAATGTTTGCTGAAAGTGGCCGTGAAAATGCAGCACTGTCTGGGTTCTGTCCTCGTTTGTCTACTAATGGCTGAGATTGCATCTGAAGATTTTGGCTCTCGGGCCTGAAAAAGAGCACTTTTTGAAGGATTTTCACTCATGCTTTCATCCACAGGGTTTTTTTGTTTTTTTTTTCAGTATGCGAGCAGGTACAGTAGGAGCATCCAAACTCATAAAAGAACACCCGAGGATACTGAGGAATTGAAAATGAGACCTGTTTATTGAAAAACTGCTGGAACCCACTTAGTGCATTTGCCTGAAGTGGCCGTTTGAATGTACTCTTTTTGTGTACTATGAATACAAACCTGTAAACATGACAAGGGTTATTATCACAATATGCTGATTTTAAAATTACTATTCCAGTGGTTTGCATATTTTAGCCCATTTACTATAAATTACATCTACTTCACTTCAAAGCTGGGCTTTTTGCAAATGATGCTGCTGTGTTTATATTCTCGGTAGTCAATGAGGAGAGACAAATATTTTTTTTGATCCCGTCTGAATTGTGCCAAAATTACACATGCAATGTGTTTGTCATTTTAAAAGTTGTTTTTTTTTAAAGGGAGTCACAGTTTGGTTTAGTTTAGTTTTGTGTGAAGGGGCTCAATGAACTATATCTCTCCTCTCACTCAAAATATATTACCAATAACAACTTCGCGACCTGAAGCGTTTCATCCAGCGACTCCTGGTCATTTTATCAGCGGGGACGCAAGAGAATGAGCAAGACCTGTTACTTGTGTTTGAATTCAATCACCCTATTGCGAGTGATCTGATTGGATGTGGCCCCTGTCACTGGATGCTTGAGGCTGTGATTTGCTGAAGGCCTCTAAACGACTGTGCGTGACCACCATCGGATGTGAAAGTAGAGTGAGGCCTATACAGCATACCAGTGCCTTTGTTTTTTACGCTGATGTTTGATCTTGAAGAAAGCCTGAAGGCCAAAACGTTATCAGAATAAAAAGCACTGCATATGGAACCAGAGTCTGCAAAACTTTTCCTGCATTTAGATCCCGATACGAAAACACACAGGCGCCCTGCTGCTAGATCAGACTCAACATCTCTGCTGCTTTCTCAACCCCAAACACTTTAAAACGCCTTGATTATCACATAATATAACACTCAGAATGCAAAGAAGGATGCCACATGCTAACCAGAGTGGAGGACATGGAAGACAACAACTTGGACCACAGCACTCCCAACCTGGCCAAGAGGAGAAAGAAGGACTCATCCACGGATGCCGATTATCTACAAACCACCGACATACAGGTCAGTGTGCTCGAATCCATAAACAAAACTAAACTAAACTAAACTAAACTGTTACTGGAGCACAGAGCAAAAAGGGACACGGCTCACAAAGGGTCAGTTGGCTCCATTTGCATCAGAAATGGCACAGGGGACGGATATAAAACAACCAGAAATGAAACAGTTTTAACTGCAGTTTTACAGACTACCATGCTTTTATTTTTGATGAAGTGATGCTGTCTATTGTAATGCAAAAAAAGCTCATCGTATTGGATTATAGCGACCACTCAGGACCAACTGATAGACTGTCATAATTTATGGGAAAAAATGGAACATAATGCTGCCTGGAACTGCAGGGAAAATCACATCCAATATTGTCTACAGTAATACTGTATTTATATGACTTGAAGAAACTTCAGAAGCCTTAAAAATTATGTTGCTTGGATATTATCAATCAATTGTCAAATCAAGAATCAGCAAAGCAGGTCCAATCAGAAAGTAGGCCTAATTAATATGTGATCATTTTGTTCAGAAGTCAATATACTATATAGTATATATTCAATGATTGCCAACAAATATAATATACATACATTTTTAGTTGCTGTAAATAGCTAGAATGTGTAAACATGCTTGAATTGTGAGACAGTTTCAGTTGTAAAACAGGCTTTCATGCCTCCCCCCCCCCGTTCACTCCCTGACTGGCCACATCTGTGGCTGCACGTCTCGTGGCTGAGAGCGCGTCGCTGGATTTCAGCACCACGGACAGATGTCTGCAAAGCTGAGCTCATCTGGCCGTGAAGATTTTCAGCACCTCGGACAGAGACACATTCACACTCAGCTGTGAACGCTCCAGTTCGCTGGGGAAAGTTTTCAGGACATCACCCTTCATTTATTCATACTCTCTTCCAACTTATTCCTTCCTCTTCTTCTTCTTCTTTTTTTTTTTTTTTTTTTGAGGGTCTTGGGCAGCTAAAGCCTATTTGGTGAAATGCAGAGAGACACTTTGGACAGGCCACCGGTCCATCACAGCGCTAACACAGACATGCGGACATTTACAATCATCCCTGTGGGCAGTTGGAAGTCTAAAGTCCACCTGAGCTGGGAGTGTGTTTAGGCTGTGGGTGGAAACTAGGACATCTATGAGCAGGACATACTGACTCCACATAGACGGGCCTGGAAACTGAACACTGGACCTGTGCTGACCGCTGATTGGCTTTGAATGGC
>JAJHUR010140345.1:3990-29900 GCA_027495735.1 Lutjanus campechanus | reverse complement strand
ACAGCTCCAACATGTCTATGGATGGAACTTCAACTGTACTGTCTGTACGACCGATTTAATGAGGTACAAATAGACACAGAAGTGCTAATAAACAGTATATATTCTACAGCTTTCACTACTGTTGATGCAGGGGGCAGACATCTTGGATTTTAAGGTCGGGGTTGCTGAGGTTCGTTCAACTTTCTTAGCCGGAAATCTGACTTCTGTTCCAGTTGAAATTCCAGAGAACTCGAAATTCCGAATGGAACGCACCATTAGTTTTGTCAGGTGGCCAGAAACACAACTCATGCTGATGTTGCTGCACGTCTGCTGGATGTGTAAATAAGCAGAAGTTGGCAGAAACAGTTTACTAAATATTTTCCGTATCACCTTCATAAGATGATAACATGTCAGTGTCGTCTGTACGGCTTGTTGTTCTGTCCTGAGCTGGCCAAACTATAATTGATGGTTTAAAGCTGTAATAAGCAGTTTATTTTTAGCGTCACTGAGCAAAAAATCTATAATAACCTTTCATTATATTCTAACCGAAGTGGTCTGAGAAAAAACTAGACTTCTGCACCTCCTCCTGCTTCTGTTTTCAGACTTTTGAAAGGTTGGAGCAGGAAGTGATTCTTGAGAACGATAGTTGATTGCTGACTCTGATTCCGAGTCACGTACAGACGCTTTGGGTTGATGGCTTGTTCCGTTGCTGTGCGGAAGATGTGTCAAATTTGTATGTTATTATAACATGATTATAACACTTTGTAAAATGCAAACCTGCCAGACATTTTCCAAGCCTACACCTAGTGGCTTTTATGTGTTTACTTGCTTTTAAGTATACTACCTTACAATCTGGCGTGTGATTTTGTACTTATTTGTCAGTGCCTGGGTTTGTTGACATGAACCAGTATCATTTGAAATATTTTTAGTCATCCTGTGTAAACACCTCTTTGTAAACATCCTCTCTTGTGGAAATTCCCTCCATAAAATTGCACACTCCTGTCCCTGCCTCCCACCTGTCTCCCCGCTGTTCTACAACGATCTTGAAAATGACACAGTTTCGGTTGTAGCGATTAGCGCCATCCATCGCGGAGACCGGAGCAGTCAGCGGGGCCGGAGACGGGAGGAGAGAATCCCGAGGGTCCGTCTCATTAGAGACAGTTTCACTGTCACAATTCTCTAGTCTTAGCAGCATTAGGCTTCGCCATCCCTCACGCTAATTACTGGGGCTGTATGAGTAATTGGCTCCTCTTGGATGCCAAAGCCAAGAAGGAGGAAGAAAGGACCGGGGCGAGAGTAAAAGAGATCACAGGTTTTTTTTTTTTTCAAAAGCAAATTCGGTGCCTATTTTCCTGCTCACGAATCAAGTTCCAGTGTTTGAGGCTAAGATTAGGGATCATTCTCTCTCTCATATCTGATTTCTCACACGAAAAACATTCTCTTGTGTCCACCAGCCATTTCTATTCCTTTTTGAAGAAAATATTTGTTCTTTCCTTCATCCTCCCCTGTGTTTTTCCATCACGTCTGGTCAAATGAGCTGGGACGCTGCGGCCGACAGTAAGGCGTGCAGTCACCCGGGCTGACCGCGAATGATGCCCGGAGGGCTGTCGGAGAATTTGGCGAGAAAACGTCCCGCAGCTTGGACCCATTTTGATCCTGTATTATTCAAGCAATGATTTCGTCTGGGTGGTCTCTGCAATCAGAGATCCAATCTGTGTCGCCGCCGCTCTCTGTGGATTTAGGTAATAGCAAGACAACTGCTTAGTCTGCTTGGGCAGCGTGCTCACACAGACATATCAGAGCTGTGATTCTGTTTATCCAAGCTCCTAATGAAATGTTCCATCTTCGCCACATCAGTGGGACGGGGAATTGAATGTGCAGACGCTGCTACGCTATCTCAAAGTGTGACCTGCTGAATGAGCCAAAGCTATCTTAATGTCAGATTGTCTGTATCATTATTTGCTGCGAGCGGCGTAAATAAGCTTGACACTACAAGTATTCAATTTAAAAGATAATGATATTACGGCAGAAAGTGTGTCCACTTATCTAAAATGGCTATACTATGCAATGAATTGGACAGATTGGAAGTCGCTGCAGCCTGTTTGATGTCGAAGCTCAGGTCTCGACTGGCACAGGTGCAGTTTTCATCAGAAACCCGCAGGCTGTGAAAAATTAAATCTAGCAGGTCTCATATGTGAGACGCAGGTTTATTCTAAAAGTGCATGGTGCAATGCAGCAAATGTCCTGGTCAAGCAGCTTTCCTCAGAGGACACAAAAAAACATCTTAACCCAGGAAAATCAGTCCATGTTGGGGTCAGCGCCTCACAGATGATAAACATTTTCAATCTGTTTGATTACTTTTTTATGTCAACTCAGGCTTCTCTTTTTGTTTTATTATGTCCTTTTTTGTTGCAGCCGTCCAGTTGGCCTGCAGTGGTGATTAAAGTTTCATCTCATCTTCAAACAAGATGACAGCATACAGTAGCTTTTGCAAGGATTGAAGTGCTAATTCACACAGAACTGTCAAAAGAAACAAAGAGACAGTGTTACCAGCAGTTTTGGTCCAAACTGCCTGTGGAGTGTTCTTCATGTATTCTCACCGATGTGTAAAAATGGACATTAAATAAATAATGTATGGTCGATTCCATCGATTGTCAAAGTCACAGGGAGTACCTGCAGCCTGTACAGCTGTATAATGTCTTCTGTGGTTCTGAAGAAGCTTTCCAAAGTCTGATGAAATTGATTCAAGTGACATTAGTGATCTTTGCTTTTATTGAGTTACAAGGTTTTTGCAGTTTGACCTACAGGAGTGACTGACTTTCAGGTTACCTCAGCGACTGCTTAAAATATGTCTCTCGCAA
This sequence comes from Lutjanus campechanus, assembly GCA_027495735.1. Taxonomy (NCBI): domain Eukaryota; kingdom Metazoa; phylum Chordata; class Actinopteri; order Lutjaniformes; family Lutjanidae; genus Lutjanus; species Lutjanus campechanus. The sequence goes on along the minus strand of JAJHUR010140345.1, from coordinate 27,060 downwards.
AGTCCTCAGCAAGAGCCCCAGTTTTGTTTTGTATTTTTTGCCATTAGCCCGTCCGTCCGTCCACCTCATTCATGAGAACATGATGTCTCAAGGAATGTCTTCAAATTTGGCGTAAATGTCCACTGGGATTCAATCGTGAACTGGTCAAGGTCACAGTGACCTCGTGTCCGTCCCATTCTTGTGAATGTGATATCACGGGAAAACTTGGACAGAATTTCTTCACGTTTGGCACAAATGTCCACTTGAAGCCAAAGATACACCTAATACCATTCATAAAATTCCTTAATAATCTTCACTGCACAAGTCTGGACAAACATGGACTAAACTGCAACTTGACCGTTTCACAGAGACGTACAACTACAAAGTGATTATTCTAGTTTCGTTTTCAGAATTGGGTCAGTTAAACTGGTTTGTAGTGTATTCAGGATCTCCACCAGGTGGCGGTGTAACCTTGGTTGTAAATGCTGCATGACTGTACAGCTCCTGGCCAGTTAATGAGGTTGGAGGTGGGACTACAGTATTCGTCACACATAGAGAAGTTAGCCTTCTTTCTGACAGAAATCTTGCTTTCTAAACCCAAACCGTGCTTTTTCCCTGAAACCTACTGAAGACGGGCTTTCTGGCAGAAAGCCTTGGAGGCTAACCTTTCCTAACAGCGCACACGCATGCAGTTGTTGCTCTCAGCCGCATGCAGTGCTGTTTAACAACAGGTGTGTAGTAATAGTTCACCTTCAGGGCTTTCTGCCAGAAATGATTTCATGAGCAAAGTTTTTTGGAGAAAACGATGGGATATATGACACTTGGATTATAACGCACAAGCACCCAGGATGAGTAACTGATATTCAAATCATTTTGGGGTTGAAGTTCTCCCCTAACATGTGACAGTGACACCAATTCAGCTGAGAATTGTCTCGTTTCATCATTGATCTGCTTTCGCAATCAGCGACTATAAATCTTTTTTCCCACTATCCTGATCGACCTGTCCTCAAGTTTATGAAAGTGCAATATCGAATCACTCAAGCACTCTTTTAAAATGAGAGTGAATCCTGTCTTATTTGGATTCTCTGCTGGACTTTTTCAGGAGAGCCTTAGAAAGGCTGATTTTTATGTTAGAGCAAGAGAAATTGAGCAAACAGGAGTCTAAACACTTGCTGGGGTCAGGAGTATCTTCAAACTAGCAGGTCAGACATATTCTGTAATATTTGATTTTCTTCATGGATGAATTAAAAGTTACATTTGAATCATATTACATAGTTTCTGATTTTGTCCATGCTGGCCACCCTGCTCTCCTCGGTGTACTAGCAGGGCGCAGTGGCAAATCCAAATGCTCAGAGTCACGGTGCACACTAATATGATGTTCAAGACCTCAAATACCTCACAGTCATTTCATAGTCCAACACACCGTGCCGGTGGTGAATTGAACACTGAACATCGCATCAGCGGCGAGAGCTGACGGATCAGCTTTTCTCACCGTGTACGGCAAATTATCTCTCAGAAGTGCTTTTGTTTATCTTGTGTTTCTCGGCTTCGCTGTGTTTCCACTGTAATCCTGCCGTGCCCCAGAATCTATCCACTGTACGATATTTAAAGGGAAAACAGGCGGTTGTTGAATTTTCATGTTATCACCCGATTCCACAAAATGCACGCCAGCACTTGTTTGATATACCTCCACACGCGAGAGAAATTTTGCAGTGTCATTTTTTTTTTCTCTCGCCCCGGTTGTTTTGATAAACTGCACATTCTCCCGCCACAGAAAAGTTTAGGCTCTTTTCTCTGCTTTCATTCCTACCTATCAGTTTACTGAAGAAGAAAAAATGCATGTCAGTTTATTTACCTCAGCTCTCCCTCCCTTCATCCCTCCCTCCATCCCCCCCTTTACCTTCTCTCCCTCTCTCCTCTCCTCAATTGTGTTTGCTTTTGTTTTGCAGTGCGCTCCAGTGCGCAGGAAGATGCTTCGGTTGCTCAAGGTTAGATTGTTATACGGATCAACAAAGAGCAAGTGCATGTTTCCTTTTGTTTGACATGAGCAGCACACCTCCCCAGACAAACATACAGTGCACTCCAACACAAATGTGCATCAAACACAGAAACAAATGCAGTTTTTATTGCTGGGCTGGGAAAGTGAATGGCTGCCCAGGCCCAGAAAGAACTGAATTAAAGAGGTGTCCAATAGCTGATTGTGTTTTGGATCTGGCTCCAGGCTGAAAACACACCCAGATTCACTAATCCATTGGGATAAGAAATCGCTTATCAAATCTATCTCTCCTAGTTCTTTTTTATTAGCAAAGAACAAAACATTCAGGTATGAAGCCTTTTTATTTTTAGCTGGTGTTAACTACATGTTGCTTGACAATAACAGATAACCTCACTGGCAGCAGATTATATGAGATGTAGCCACATTAATTCTGTACGTAAACCCAAAGGCCTAATTCCAACTTGGTTAATACTCTCAGCAAGATGTTGACTGTACTAAGAGTTATTGTGGAGAAAGAAACACAACTCTCTAATATCACCACCCTGTAATAATCATGAGTTAATAAGATCCAGCTTATTGTTAGGGAAGTTCCCAACAACTAATTCCCCTGTTGACTAAATAGAAATTTAGACTAGTTGACTGGTCTTAAAGTAAGAAAACATTAGAGGTAGGGCTGCACGATTTGGTAAAAAAGTCACATCGCGATTATTTAGACTGAAATTGGGATATTTGTTGTTAGTTTGTTTGTTGTTTTCATTTTCATCTCATGGATACACAACACTCACCTTGTGATGAACATGTTAGCAAACAGTTTTTCTGCTAATGCACCCACTCTCATTTTAGCTTTGTTTTGGTCGTCCCCAACCCCTGATGCAAATAGTTTGCTCTACCAGTAAGTGACTAACTTACAGTTTGTCGTTTAGCACTGGACATGTAGCATTCAGCGGATTTGTCACAGCTTTTATGCTTAAAGGTCCAGTCAGTAAAATTTAAAGGGATTTATTGGCAGAATATGGAAGAAATGGAGTCCACGAGTCATGAGTGTTTTCATTAGTGTTTCATCCCTTGAAATTAAGAATCATTGGAATTGCTTGGAAGGGGACAGTATAGACAAAGTGTTTGCAATCTGCAGGCTCACCACCAGATACCAGTAAATCGGTAAATTGGTGCTCAACAGGCAGCGTGCGGTGGGTTTATTGCTGATGTCAGATGCTGAAAGATGCTAAAACTCTTCATAAACCTGAGAGAAATTGCGGAGTTGGCTGATAATTCCCCGTGTGTTCATGTCTACGAGCAAGCCTTACACTCCCATTACTCACATTACACTTAGTTGTTAAGAATTGAAAAAAAATAAATAAAACAAAATTTGATTAGTGCAGCTTTAATCTTGTATGTGAAATCCAGTATGTGGAGCGAGTAGCCTGTAAAAACTGAGGTATGCAAATGTGAGTAGGCTGTTACACCAATTATTTCAACATGTCAGACACATGTTTAATCAACTTTACATATTGTAAGCTGTCTGTTTTCAGGTTGTGAACATTAATTCGACTGCAGCTCAAAACTGCAGGGTTTCTGCCTCCTCGGTCCAAAAAGATTATTACAAATCTGAATCTTTCAGTTTTAGTAAGGCCGCCCCTTCCAGACTGGGAGCTCTGAGTGAACACGGTGAGACAGAGACAGAACACCGCCTCTGAGACCAATAGAGGTTTGATGACAGGGAATACAGTAAAAAGGTGGTTTTCTAGCTGGGACTGAACAAGTGAAGCCATATTTCCAGCAGAAAACTTGGTAAATGACGCTCGGTACTGTATTCCCTGTCGGCCTTGGAGGCTTTGTGCCGTCCTGGTCCGGCTGTGTTCACTGGGAGGCTGCTGAGCCTGGTTCGGTTGCCTGCTAATGACGAAGCAAAAACTGTAAATCACCCAGAGTTGAAGCTGAGCAGCTGGAGGACATTAGTGGGAAAACCAGAAAGCATTTTCTCCATAAAACATGATCCAGTTTCACCCAAATCAGTGAATTCAGTCATTAAGTTGTGCTTTTTTACAGTGACGTTAATTAGCGAGGCTCAGCCCCCCCAGCCTGTGGTCTGCTCCACCTAGCCTAACCCAGCTAGTTCTTGAAGCAGTCGACTGTGAAATGCCTTGAGCATAATCTGCTGTCACAGATACCAATTTCAGAACAAGGTTTGAGTTGGCGAACATCAGTCAGAGACGCAGTCGTGACACAAGATCTTAATTTGTTTTATTTAAATAAAAGTCTATGGAAGAAATTCTCCAAATGTAAGATTTATATCTGCATTACACATTTTGTGAAGCATTTTATTGTTTTACTGATGAGAAGAAGAAATGAGAGCCTGTTAATTCCACCTAAATCTGCTCATTTTGTCTCATTTATGACGTAGACTAAAAAGTCTGATGTTGTTTTCCTGATGAGACAAACTAAAAAACAATGCGATCGCTTGTTAGCTCAGCCAGAATTCATTTATATCTCAATTATAAAGTATTTAACATGTGAACGTCTATTTACGAACAGCTGAGATGAATTGATGAGGCCTAAAGTTAATGAGGTTGCAATTGGTTAGAAGAAAGGAAGGAAGAAAGCATGAACGGATTTTCCATGATTTTGATATAAAAATACAAATCAGTGGATTTTTGTGGGTTTCTTTTGTCATATATTGTTGAAGAGGTGAACAATATGACTGGGGATGTGATCTGAAAGGGTTAAAAAAAAAAGGTCTTTGTCATTTCATCTCGACTTCAAGTGGCCAACACGTCTGCTTTAGCAGCCATGTTTGTGCTCAGGAACAAGAAAGGCTGATTCCCTGAGGCAGCACACATCTGACACCGGCGTGTGGCGTACAATGTCTGCCTTCATTACACTCTTTTGTCACACCGGGCCCACCTGCTCACACGTATCTGAACGCACGGCTGCACTTTAATGCACAGACGCACGCCGCAAGAAAGTGAATCCTGTCAGCGCTTTAGTTCCGAGTCTTATTTTTGGATACGTGGGCAAGATGTTTGTGTCTCGAGTTTGCAGCGAGCGCTCGTCTCAGCAGGATATTTACTCACGGCCTGTTTGCTGGATAGAACCATGACTTTCAGCGAGACGTGGAGTCGGCAATTTGTTGCATGTGCACGTTGGCGGTACGCCTCTGTGTGACCCTCGGCAGACGGGAAGGCAGGCCTGTTTTCTCCACCATAACAGCGGGGATTAGACCAAACCTGTATCATCTCTGCAGGGAGAATGAGCCAATGTCTGAGATGCCTGGCAGTAATGTTGAGGTTTGAGTGATGGCATCTGTAGGGACTTGATGAGAGCCAATTATGGGCCAATTATGCTGATTAATGGGATTATAGCTCGTACCTCTCCTGGTAGATTCCCACACATGTAAATAGATCCCTTCCGTCTCAAACTGCAGCAGATTAATGTAATTTCACTCGTATTTCCCTCAATAATACATGCTCTCTTAATTGAGAATGAATGAAACAAACCTTTTTGGCAATTTTAAAGCAGAGTTAGTCCCCCCCCCCCTTTTTTTTTCTGTGGAGAGGTTTACTTTGAGCAGGAAGACTTAAATGATCAGTAAGCGCCTTCAGGCTGTTTTCCACTGAGCAGTTTGACTTTGCCTCTCCTCGGAAACCTTAAAAGCAGCATTGGTCCGCTCAGCATTAGGGCCTCAGCTCACGTTTGCAAGCGGAGCTCTCTGACAGAGAAACAAGGACAGCAGAGAAGTGGCCCTGTCCTCACATCTCCTCTATCCACTCCCTCTCCCCGGGGTCTGCTTGAGAGAAATGAGCTCTCGACAGTGCAACGCCGCCTTCATGCAGAGAGACCTCTAGTGGCACCTCTCACCTGTCCGTGTGAGTTTATATGGGCTGTGCAGACGTGTTGGTCAAGTCCCTGCTTCGTGTCTAATGTGCGTTTGTGCCAGTGAGAGCATCATATCCTGATACAGACCAGTGATATATGGCCTGTTCTCCTGCCAAGCCACAGAGGCTCTGCCAACAGTCCATGCGTCTGTCAACCAACATCCAAATCTCCTCCACTCTCACTGCCTTCTCCAATATTTATGAGACAGAAAATGCAAAAAACGATACAAAAATGAAGTGGGAACGGCAACTTATTGCGAGTGCGTGGCCGCATTTAGTGTGTGTGCTTTACCTCATATAAATACATAATGCGTTATTGACAAAATCCTCCCGTCTTGAAGCAACCCTGTGGCTTTTTCACTTTGAAAATTCAGCATTGTATCCAGGGATGCATCGATTCTCTTTTTCTCCTCCCAATTCTAAAAACTAAACTCACATTTCTGATTCATACAGAGGATCGATCCTCCTTTTTCCCTCTAAATTTGTCATCTGCATGGTTTCACTATGTTGAGGACAATGGGATCATTTCTGCACGAGACTATGCCTCACTTACAGCTGCAGTCACTGGTCGATTAATAGTTTAGTTGATAAAAAGAAAATTATGTACCATCTCATTTTCAGTCATTTTCAAAAATGTCAAACATTTGTTAGTTCAAGCTTTTTAAATGTGAGGTTTGCATGTGTCTTCATAGGACAAGTTATATATATTGACAACATATGTTGATTGTTGTTTTCAAACTTCGGCTCAGGAGCCAAAAGGGGTCCTTCAGTGGGTTGTAGAAGGACCCCAGCAAAAGAGGGAATAATATAATATCTTAACTTTTATCACATTTTTTGGAAGTTGGAACAACAAGGGATCACTAGTTTGATCACTGATTGACTATGAAAACTTACTCAGACACATTAAATGCAGAGTCGGTAGGATTTGTCCGAGCTGTTCGTAAACACATCAAAATGTCAAACATTTTGGGTTGGTGAAACGTCCCAAGCACAGCAAAACGATCGGAAGAAATAAGGAAATACAGGCAGACAAGGTCCCAGCCATCACCACACGTCTAGTGGGTCATAAGTGATGATTGAAAGGGATTATGTTTATATAAATGTATACATTGTTTGTTTGTTTTAAGAAAAAATGTTGCAAATTATACCTTTAAGAATAAATCTTCTCAAATCTATGTTTGTATACTGCTTAAAAATGCTAAATAAGGGGACTTAAAGAAAAGTGTTGTCAATTCAGCTATTTATTTTTTAGTAATAAATTTATCATTTAGTCCATTAAATGTCAGATAATATAGAAAAATGCCTGTGACAGTCTCCCAGAACCCAAGCCGACATCTTCACCTTTCATGTTTTAACCGAATAACAGTAAGACATCCAAAGTTATTCAGTTCACAGTGGTGTAAAACCGCAGAAAATCGTTGTTCGAGTAATGACTTCAATAATTAATGAACTATCGAAACTAATTGCCTCAGCGTACACCAGCATTATTTTTATTTTTAGGTCAATTAAGACAAAGTATTTCACGTAGATCAGAGACGTTTGGCTAATGTCTAATTTGTTTATTAGGCTCAGTGTCATCGCTGGTGCATCACTAATCGCACCATGAAACCAAAGGATATTTTTAGTATTTTGATTAAACAGATGGTTAAATCACTCATTATGTCTTGTAACAGATCAAATTAAAGCTGAAAATATACTTTTTTTTAATCTCCTCCGGGTAAAACCTCAGCAGGAGCGCCTGGTTTAATCCACATCTTTAATAGTGTATTACGAGCCTACAGCAGAACAACACAGTACAGTAGTCGTGTGTGTGGAGCAGCATGCTTGAACCGTGAGCATTGTGAGTGGCGTAACAGGGTGTTTAGCTGCAGGCTACATTTCATTATTGATGGTTACAAGAGGGCAGGGTGCCTCTCGGCAGGAGTCAGGTAGTCTCAGGTGAGCGCGAGCGCAACTCTGGCCTCAGCCGTTGACGGGGAGCGTTTCAGTGTGTGGCATCAGACAGGTGAAGAAACAGAATCCACACGTGTGCATGTTTCAGTCATATGTCAACTCGTCTGGAGAGACACTTCTCTGGACTGATTTTTTGTGCGTGGGCGTGCTCCATCTATCCCTCAGAGAGATGTTGTACCCACAGCGTGACTCATTTAGGCGCCGGGCAGCTCAGAGCACACACTCCCCCTAATCTCCACGCTCCCCGGAGCAGAGAAAATGGCTGCAGTTAGCCAATTAGAGCACTGGGACTGGATTAGGTGGACAAGCATTGTTGCCTGGGAAGGAACAGCGCTGATATAAGATGCATGCACATGTACAAGAAGTCTTAGAGCAAAATAAAAAAAAAGAAAATATGTACACCATATACTATTTATGCGCCCACACATAAAAATTCACACCTAGAAGAAAACCGATGCAAAAAGCCGCCTAAAGTGCAACAACTGTGTGGCGAAGGAGGTGTTGTTTTTTATAAAGAAAGGCTAACAAAGCAGCAGAATCAATGCTTCTCGAAGTGAACAAGAAGAGACAGCCCGCGGAGGACACTTTGATGAACCAACCAAAGTGTATGGGTGCAGCAGTAAACACGTACAATGCAGCCTCCATCTGCCTGAATTCAACATACCCTCCCAGAAATGGAAACATAATGCTCTCCACTTCAGAGACTCTTAGCAGCAGGCTGATATTTGGAGCAAAAAAATAAAAAATAAGAGGAAAGAGTGCAGGTAAAAAAGAATATGCTGCAGTTAAATAGTACGTGACACCACGCAGGCCACCGGTTTCTGTTTGCTTTTCTTCCTCGGCTTGATCGGTGTCTTAGCTAATTATGCTACGTTCCTTTATCCCTTTGTCTTGCTTTCTCCTTGTCTCCTTCCTTCTCCACCCTCCCTTTCCTTTATTTTTTTCCTGAAAAAAAAAAAAAGAAAATAAGTGGATTTAATTCAAACTGAGCCCAACCAGAAAGCGCTTTGATAATTCTACCTCCTCCTCTTCTCCTCCCTGTCTCCCTCTACCCCCCCTCCAGTGCCTATATTTAGATGGGTGACTTTACTAAACAAATAGGTCAAAGCTGTTGAGAAACACACAAGAAGATCACATCATGCGGGATTCCTCACGACTCTTACGAAGGCTTAAAGCCAAGCCTGAATGGTTGGCCTCTTTTTTTTTTTTTTTTACAATATGTGTCATAGCTCTTTCGCGGAGAGATTCAGGTTGAATCCAGGGTTCAAGCTAAATAAATCTCTTTTGAATCTTTCTTCCGTTCTTAACACCACAATCTGTCATTAAATCCTCATTTCTTAGCAGCTGCCAAGATGCACGGCCAAATCCAGCCAGAGACAGACTGACAAAAGGAAGATCAGTATCCCGGGATGGCCCTGTCAGAGCCCAGACCTTAATCCTGTAGAAAAATCTGTCACTTTACAGCAGCACTCCTACATGTCCCCTCTGAAAAACATTTACCTCTATGCAGTTTTTCTGAATGTTGTTCGCTGTTGTGTTTATCTCCTTGTGGGAATACATCCGCTGCTCCTACCATCCACGTACACACAGTTGGATTACAGAGCACAACACAAGGCTTGTGCTAGACTGAAGGAAAACATTGACGTCACTTTTTCACCTGTTGTAAACCCCGTCTCATCACTACTGAGACCAAACAAACCTGATAGAGAGCGGGGAGAGTTCGAATACCAGGAGGAAAACAAAAGTGAAATGTATGTCAGGGCTGCAACTAATGATTATTTTCATAGTCGATTAATCTGTCAGTCATTTTCTCAATTAATCAATCAGTTGTTTGATCCATCAAATGCCATAAAATGGTGAAAAATGTTGCTAAAAGCCCAGTATGACGTCCTGAAATATCTCTATTTTTGTCCACAACACAAAGGCATTCAGTTTACTGTCACAGAGGAGTAAAGAAACCAGAAAATATCCACTTTTTCTCCTGCTACTCAAACTGATTCATTGCCTAATTCAATAGTTGCCATCTAATCAATTAATAGTTTTATGGTTGCAGTGATCCATAAAACACACCCGACAACTGTGATCAGGAGCAGAGTGGTTGTTAAGTATCACTCACTTTATATTGGGAAAATGCTGCAAAACATGTACGACACAGCACCTCTGATCAGAGAAGTTTTCCACGCTCACGTGCTGATGTGCATACATGTTACCATGGTTACAAATTGACCTTGTTTAGTACAGGCTATAAATGGCTCATACAGATGTGGAGAAATTGCCACATCAGTCAAAATTCCAGCGGAAACACTGAAAACTCAGATATGATGGCATGGTCATCTGCTGTGTTGCACATTAATCGATGTGATTCAAATATTTATTTGATGATTTCAGCACTGATTTGCGGTTCACAATGTGGCATCTTCATAAGGTGCATCTCCTGGACACAACCACGATGAGTGTCCTTTTGGATTTCTAATGCATCAGAGACGCAGGACGGGTACCTAGCAACATCGCCAGAGGTGTGACATGTGACGAGGGTCCCCCAGCTGCGGTTTGCATACTCACCATTTGGTGCTCGAGCTCAGTAGTTTGAAGGGTGTGTGTAGCTGCACACTGATTTGTTATCTGACTTTGTCTTCTGTTTATAGTGCACACACAGCATAATTAATCCAGACATGTGTGTTTTTATGTATTATGGCTGTGTGTTGCTTTCATATTCTGTTTTTTGTGTGGGATTAGGTGGACCTGTCTGTGGTGCACTGATCTGTATTCATGTCACAAGGCTGCTGAGTTTGATCATCATTCCTACATGGGGACACTGTAGACCAGAAGTTCACACAGAGATGGAGTTCTACTCCTTGTGTGTAATGGGTGTCTGATAAAAAGAAAAAAAAGGATGGGATTAGCCTTTTTATCAGCTGTCTGTTTGTATGCCCTGATGTCCACCCACCTGTTGGACTGACTCTGAAGCAGCCGGTCCTCTACTCATCAGGTCTAGAGATTAAATGGATGGATAATATATCAGAGGCGTGCCGACCTGATATTGTTGACATTCATTAGTGAGAGAAAGAAGATCTTATTACCCCTCTTTCTGACTTGCATGCTTATGAATGTTGACATCTCTGGCATATGCAAAGGTTGTGTTAAGTCAACAGTATTGTGTGTTTGCTTTCAGAGAAATGATTTCGAGACTGCATCTGATTCTCGCTCTGAAAAAAGAAATCATTAGCGAGAGCAGCTGTTGCTTTCTGTGTGTTGATGCTTTGAACGCTTGAATCAGCTGCTGGGGTCTCTGACATCAAAACAGTTACAAAAGAAATAGTTTGGTGATGTCCTGAAGTTGCAAGGGATCATGGGAGTTGCTATATCTGATGTGACTGAGGCAAAAATCATGCTGACGGACGAGGTAGTTTATTAATGTTGTGTTATAGCAGCAGTAATCATGGATTTCTCTGGGTTTAGGTTCAGGATAGAACTTTATTGTCCACAGTGTTGAAAATTGTCCTTGGCTTCACCTCAGTTGACATGGGTTCCAAATAACACAACACTATAGAACCAGAGGAAGTGTTAACCAAGTATGTTCCATCATTGACAGATTTTTTTTAGGAATCACAGCAAATCTGATGGCTGTCCATCATTTTGACAGGTTAAAACACTGAGGGTGACTTTCTGTCATGAGTGATTGTGTCCAAGGGCGCAGAATTGTGTAGGGACAGTTGAAATATGTTCATACTAATATCTAGGAACTACAGACTCTAGCAATAATTTTAACAAAATATAACCACTGATGTCTGTTGCCATTCAACATTGGTAAAAGTACAGGTGTCGTTTCAATATTAAATTGAAGATCGATTGAAATGAGGTTTCCATTTCAAAAGTCAAGTTGAAAAAAAAGAATTGTGATTCTCCCAAAAGTTGTTTTACTCTTCACCCCGCCTACTTGTGGCATCCAGCGTGTGTCTGAGGAAAAAAATACAACGTTTCAGAGACGACACAGTGTAGCTTACCGGCCATTGTATTACACTTGATACCACATAGACCACATAATGTTTTTATGGAAGAATTTGAAAATGTAAATGACAGGGAATAAAACCAATGATCTGTCGACCTTTAAAAATCAAGACTTGATAGTCTAACAATGACATTAACTGTCAGAACAAAATGTTTTAAAAAAAATAGAATAGAATCATGACCTTAAGAGTGAAAAGTCATATCGAATCGTGAATATAGAGAATTGTGACGCATCTAGTGACAAAGCACCTGTGCTAATTATAGATGCAAAACAATGCCTTTTTTTTAAATTTTGAAAGATTGCGTCCATCCCCCTCAAACGCTTCACAGCAGTTTGGTCCACTGCCTACAGCTGTGGGTCTCTATTTACTATATCAACTAAGTGACTAGCGACAAGTCCAGCAGGGGAAAAGTGAGAAATAGACAAATCTGTTATTTTGAATTTTATTCCCATGCATGTTGTAATCTTAGTCAGCACTCCTCTGGCAGCAGCACAGCCTCTCCACACCAGGCACTTAGCCAGGACGCTAACAGCTTTTACTATGTCTACCTCTGGGTTGAATATGGTCGGAAACATTCGGGCTAATCTAAGCACAAAGCTCCACAAGTCACTATTGAGGAAATGTTAAATATTTCAAAGCCCTTGAAAACTGAATGAGCGCGATCTTGTCTGCGAAGGTGAATCACCTTTTGTCAAAGACAGAAATGCCTCTTCAAAGCACAGCCTGAACAGTGTGCCCACTTACACAAACAGAAACCTGCAGCCTTTTGTCGAAAAAGGTTTTGCCATTAATTAATTTGACGCCCGAGGGCAATAACAATTAGAGCACTGGAAAGGTTTTGAAGAGCTTTGAGACTTGAGAGCTTGAGACTTTATTTTTCCGAAATGTGAAATTGACATGTAGCAACATATGTCAGACCTGAGCAGAGGTTATCATATTCATCTTTTTTCCCCCGTTTTTCCGGCTCCTCCGTCCTTCTCTCCCCTCTCCTCTCTGTGCAGTCCAAAGCTTTAGTCCAATAGGCTTTAATGTCACCGTTGGCTCCTGTGACATTTGTGCTCAAAGGCTATTTTTCACTTGATACCGACTGACTGTTGACAAAACTGAGAGAGACACCGTGGCAACGAGCACGCCACCGACTGGTGTGTGTGCTTGCGTGTGTGTGTGTGCGTGCGTGCGTGCGTGCGTGCACATGCTCGCCTGTCCATCTCCAGCCCCTGATATTAGTATTCAGAACCGGTAGCTTCCTGACACTATGTTCCTTCACGCCTCTCCTAGAGGATTTCCGACACTCTCTTTCTCTGTCTGTCTCTCTCTATCTCCGTCTCTCTTCGTCTCCTCACACGGCCTGCTCCCAGACACCAGCAGCCTACGTTTCTCTCACATTGCCATGGAGACAGACGTGATGTCAGCGCTGGTCTGCAGAGGTTCGTCAGACTACAAACTCATTCCTTCTCCGTAATCAGCGTCGCCCTTAAAGATTATTAAAGTGCACATTACCCGTGTGGACCACCTGGCGCAAAAATCAAATGTTTTCTCAAGGAGCAGCAATCGATAAACTCCCAGATGGAACGAGACGTCTTATTTGGCTACCTTTCGCGGCGAGGGGAGCCAGGCGTCGGCCACTTGTTATTTAGAGACGTAGTGGAAAAGGATGATTTGCAACAAGCACAGGTGGCGGAGCGCGATTATGTTCGATTCAGAGGAACAGAAGGCAGGAGAGGCACAAAACAACTGAACAGGCTCCTTTTTATTCTTTCATTCATCTTCATTCTTCTGTTGTAAAGCTGCAACACACCTGACAAGAAGTTGGATTCGGAGATTACACACTCGATAATGAGTTTGATTCAGGACACACACACACACACACACACACACACACACACACACACGTGTATACAGTATGCCACAAAGGTTGCAAGAGAGGCAACAAAAGAAAATCACATCCAATGATTAAATCTTATTTATTCTCATCAAAGATAATGTTCTTGTCAAGAACCTTATTACACTTGTTTCAAGGTGAGTGCTCTTGATATTTAATATACATATTGTAGTTGTCACACTAATATTTCAAACATCTTTTGATGGCTTTGCCTGTTTTATGAATCAGATGACTCTTGAAACTACACAAGACAAAAGAACCACTGCATTTTTTGTTCTTCTTTTGTTGAGCTGAAGGCAAGGTCTTAAATGTAATATTACTAAGGCTGCCCCAACTAAAGATTTCCCGAGTCAGCTAGTAGTTGTTAGTTCAAGCCATTAGTTGACTAGTGATTGCACATTTATGATAATTATTCTTGGGACATCAGAAAACAATTATGTTATTAGTAACTTTGTTAACACCGTGCTACATTACAGAGAAATTCACAACCATAATATTAAATCTTTAAAATATACATTTTTGTTAAATACTAATTTGTCAAAACAACCAGTAGGGAGACTGAACATTTTGTTAATTACTTTCAACACAGTGTAACCTAACACAAGTCTTGTTGCTCAAAACACGGGAATTAATAACTTCCAACAAGGAATAATACTTGCTGACTTCCAAACACGATGCATGATGTATACTGATGTAGGCAAATTAATTTAGTACAAACTCCTAAACCGCTTCACGCCTCCTGTCCCTTCCTGAACCTGCCGTGTCTTCATTATTCCAGTTACAGCCACTGTCAGTCATCTCTGTACTATATTCTCTGTCCTGAAACCAGCCTCCATTGGTCTCAGAGGCCGTGTCCCAGTGTAATAGGGCAGCTATCTGAGCTAACTAGCTAACATCATGTTAGAAGAGAAAATGCCTGTGTTGCATCAATCTTTTTTTTTTCTGTGACTAACGGACCAAAGAAAAACTCGATCGACCAAGACTCTTCTCACCAAATATTACATGTTTGAGTCATGTCCAAAAAGTTCCAGGGTTCTTGGGCATCAGAGGAATCGCATCCAAAGAACCATGAAGATCAGAAAACTTAGTCCAATGACGGATCGTAGAAACGACAGCAGTGTCTCAAACACAATTTTTCAAGACTGAAGAAGAAGAGTAAGCGCGCTTCAACTGATTCACAAGGACTGCGGGCCTGTCCCTGGCTCTGAAGGGCAAGACACTCTTGTCACTGGAAGAATTTGGAATATTGATCCAAAAACACCAGGGCACACGCACTGAGGCGACAAAAGCTTTTTTATTAGGAGGGTAACGCTTCGACGCACACGGCGTTTTCATCAGGGTCAGTGTTTTTGGATCAATCTTCTAAATTTTTTCATGTGACAGTTTTTGGGGCTGTCACTCGTCTCAGATGCTTTGTTGATTCATCCACCTCAACTTTCTCGTCATGTTGAGGACTTGCTAAAAGAAGTGACTGTTTGTTTCCTGCTGGTTTCTTTTAATCACGACCATTTAATCGTGATGATTGATCCCAAACACCGACTGTGTATAAAGATGGCTGATGCGTCTCTGTTTCCTCCTATTCTGCAAAAATGTGGCAAAAATATCCTGAATACAAGAGCTGCCGTCTTACACTGGTGATTTGTAGCTAATTTGTAGCTCTGGAGCTGCAGTATCAATGTCCCGCTCATACACCGGGCCGACTCAATTGTGACATCCAACATGTTCCTCCTAATGGATCAAATGTGTGTCTCTGATTCCAGCAGGTCACAAAAAACACATCTTGCCTCACAAACATGTTAATCATAATACATACACACAAGAGCACTGGGCAAATACTCTCCCTCCCTGTTCCTGAAAACAATTTTCCACTGTGGGGAACACGTACATCCAGCCTTCTTTTTCATCTTCTTCTTCTACTGTTGAATTTGTTTCCATTACATCAGTCTGCTGCTGTCCCTCACCACCTCTATTCCAGCATTACCATGACATGAGAAAAGAGACTGACATGTTCCTGAATGAATCTGCTTTTGTGGTAAAGGTTATCCCATTAATTAACTGGGTGAAAAGGGCTATGCTTTGTAGTGGTCAGATTTTCTTGAGGGGGGAAATCATCTCAAGAAACTCATATTTTTGTTTGATACCAGCAAATGTATCTGCTTTTCATGCTTTTGTGGAGTGATCCAAAACCGGCATAAAAGCGAAGCATTTTCTTGACACTCTTTCTGTTCTTCTCTTGCGATTGATGGAGCCATTGACCAGCTTTTAGCGGAGGAGCACATCTTTGTGAGTCATAAAAATCCATCATGTGTCAAGTAATTGTTACGGTCATAGCTGGCTCAGAGAGTAAGCAATTAAAGCCCTTAACCCTCACACACTTCCGATCCATCCGCATGCCTGCCCCCTAAACCACCGCCACCCTCGATCTGGTCTTTAAAATTAGTCATGATGGCCACATTGCGGGTATAATCAGCCGAAATGTCATGTAATGTCGCCGACTTGGAGAAGGTAATTGCACACTCTGCCGCTGGGTAGCTGGGTTTCAAGAGGGGAGGTAAAGATGTGACTTACAATCAAAAAGTAGAAGCGCTGCACTCAAGACTAAATTAGGAGCCTGCCACTATACATAGGAAAAAATGTCTTCACAAAAGAGAGAAAAAGTTCCTCATTTTACATTTTACTGTGAAATTTAGCAGAATTCAACTGAGAAAATGGATGTTTTTAAGTCTTTGTTTGTTTCTTATGGTCTGTTTGTAATTATAATGTTTAATACTTTAATATGCATTGAGACTGATGTGTTTTGGCTGCTGTTGTTACATTATGTACAGTGCTGTTTATTAATCTTCATGCTGGTTAACATCTGTCAGAAGTTATATTTCGTTGCTTTCCCCCCCCAAAATCTGTAAAATTTTATTTGAAGGGGTGTGCATAAGACTGAAATTACACCGCCATTACCATGACTCAAGACCTATGATAAACATGAAGAGGTCTTTATGAATGGTTATGACTGTTGTCATTTGCTCATCTGTCATTTTTTAATGCAGAGTTGACATTGTTTGAGATGTCTTTCTAAGTTTGACATCAACCAAAAATCAAAAATGTTCTTGTTATGACAATTTGACCTTAACTAAGACATTTACGCTTCAGTCAAGGTCACGGGAATCATTCATGAATCTGCTATAAAAGTATTTGACAGTGTAATGACATCTTTATGATCATCATTGTAGTTGAGATCAAGGAATGATTTATTTCACAGTTATAATGGTCTCATGACAGCCAGTGTCAAAACTAACCACATATGACAGTTTAATGTAATGTTAAGTTTGAAAATGAGGTCTGCTATGACCTGTTTATGACATGTTTATGACAAGTTAAGGTAACTTAGAAAGTGTCAAGTTGTTGTAACAAAAAATTTACAGGTTAAATCATCTTGGTTCATGTCAAGTTGTTATAACAAAGACACTGACAGGTTATGTTATCTTGTTTAATGTCAAGTTGTCATAACAAAGACATTGTCAGGTTATGCTTTCTTGGTTAATGTCAAGTTTTCATAGCAATGACATTGCCTGGTTATGTCATCTTGGTTAATGTCGAGTTGTTATAACACAGACATTGACAGGTTATGTTATCTTGTTTAATGTCAAGCTGTCATAACAAAGACATCTCATACAGTGTCAACTTTGTATTAAAACTTACGTAAGTGACCAATTGACACTTAAATACTTCTTCATGTTCATGACAGGTGTCACGTGATGGTTATGACAGTGTCATGTCAGTCTTATGCACACCCCTTCAAATAAAGTGGCACCAAATAATGACTTCACCACATTCACCTCACTCGAATGGAACAATTCCTCAATAACTCGTCCTGACGTCTGCGTAGCTGACTAACATAATATTTATCCTGCTCATGCCTCCGCGCGGTACGAACTCGTCTTCAGTCTGCTTTGTGTCAGAGAGTTTTAAGATCAAGCTCAACGCAACCTTTCAGAACACTTTGTAAACATTTCTGAGGGAAATTAATTAGACAACAAGTGGCATTTTCACCGCTGAGGAGTATTGGAATCGTAAATATCCCCCCAAGACACGCTTAAAATATGCATAATTCCTGAGTGCATTGCAGCTGCAATCGATATTAATGCTGTTAACATGCAGATAAGTTTGCCGTTAAGTGTGAAAGAGATGTGTTTGTTTAATGGGACCACAGGATCAAAGCAGCAGCAGCAGCATTGTTAACTAAACAAGACCATACTCACTATACTACAGAACAGTGTGTGCACTTACACTGCACAGAAATAATGAACTTAGACTTTTCTTGCTGAAGAAACAACATTGGTAGCTTGTATTATAATGACCCGTGTTTACATGCAGTGACAAAGACCCAGTTTGTGCCTCTCATCTGTTACTACTACATCTGAATCACAGAGCAGAGCTCAGTTTTACTGAAACCCTGAAGGCCACTTATTGATGTTATGAACGTATCTTCAAAGGCTCTTGTAATCATCAGGATGGAAACAATTTTCAGTTTGCTGCACAATAAAAATGATTTCAACTCCATTCCCAAGTTTTATCTCCCTAAACAGTTTGTAGCTGGTAATTACGTCGAGCCTGCTAGTTTTCACAATGTGGAACAAAATCTGTTATATTGTATATGTCTCCGCTACAGTAACTTCTATTTTTATATGTGTATTTTTCTCAATAATATATTTTCGAAGTAACATCAGGTGTGCAAAAATATACAAGTGCAACATAAATAGAAAGGATTGCCCCTTGTCTGTTAAATGATTGGCTGTTCATGTGTTACTTGTAGCATGCTCTATTATCACTGGATATAACAGGCTGTCTGTGAGCGGAGGTGTCGTCCTTTTGTGCTTTCACAGCGGTATCAAACATTTTATCAAACTACTTTCTTATTGCTATTGATGACTTGTCTATCGCCGTTAGCTATAGCTATTGTCGGTCAAAATAAGTTACGAGGGCCTGCAAGGTACCGTAGAGTAAAATTTCTGGGCTGATCTGTTAAAAGTTAATTTTTTCTAGTTTAAGGCACACCTTCATGTCCTCTATCAGGGCTGATGACGGAGGGGGGCGCAGGGGACTTACAAATAAGTAATATCCATCCGCGAGCAAGAATGATTATTTTATATTTTTCACACAAAATAAAGCATTTATAGCTTCCCTTTCGCTGTGCAAATCTGCCTTGCAGAGATGTTATTTCTAGCCAGGTGGATATGAAGCAGAGTTGGGTTAAAAATCTTTTTTTTTACTGCACAGCAGAGAGAATATTTTTTCACCCACATTGTTAAAATAATCTTTGAGGTTTCTGCAAATGTCGTCAGAAAAGTGGTATTGTTAAATGTCCCTCTGGGTTTTTTTCAGAAATATCCAACAGCAAACGTCTGTTTCTTTTAATCATGAAAAGGATCCAATCATAAACTTTATCTCAGCTTAACGTGACCACAGTTTTTCTGGTGTCTCTTTGTCCTACAAACTGGGGCATCAGATCAGCCAAACACTGATATGGGTTATTTAGAAGTCAAGTAACTTATTGTTGTAGCAAAATATCTTCTTGTGACCACTCATCACCAGCGGCATGCCGAATGTAATAGGCATATTATTTCACCAAGGACAGACTTTGGTTTGAATAACTTTAATAAGTCTTAAAATATAATAATCTTCCTGTAGTTGTCAAGAAAAAAGCTGAGATTAAAAGGTCTGGAAAGCCAGCATCATTTTGTGTTGTAGAAATCTGTTTTTCTGCTTTTCTATCATATTATAACAGCTGGACTCGACGGATTTAACTTGTAGGGGCCCCGACTACGTCTGCGCAATTAATTGAAATAAGATCAGAATCGCAGTAAGTGCAATATCCAAATCGCAGAGGCTGCAACATTTTCAGTAAAGGAAAAATGTGTGACAAAACAGCATTATGATGAAGTACTGTAGGCCTACAAATCTTGTTCTCCAGATGCAAGAAAACATAATGAGATGTACCAATCCACTTTTTAATAGTAGTAGTAGTAATAGTAAGATAACATGAAGCTGAAACAGAAACTCAGTCTGGAAAGGTTGAGTAGTTTGTGTAATGTAACCACCATGGGGCGCTGCAGGATTCACATCTGCAGCCCTCACATCTGCAGCCCTCACTTGCATAATTTCCCCATGATGCATTGCTGAGAGTTTAAATTTGCTCTTTTACGTTCAAAATGTTACTTTTGTTAGTGTTTGTAAAAAAAAAAAATCAGATTGTGGTGGTTTATGGTGGCTTATGTTGGTAATTGGCAAATTTCCCAACAATTAATGCAGAGTAGAAGTGAAAAGCACTGTTCATCACTTAAATTATACTGCTTAGTGTATGTGTATGTATTCACAAACAGATGACACAAGGCGTTGTTGAGTTTTAATCAGGATGTGGATCTGTGACGTGAATCCGGTGCCCAATAAATGCATTATGTCAATATCGGGCTCTGATACTGGATTGGATCTCTGGTCTCATTTCTAGTTGTTTATGCATGGAGATATGTTGAACAGACTGCATCTAGACAAATACAAACTATACACAGACATACTCCTACTTTTTTTTTTACACAGTAAAAACATGCACTGATTAAACACACAAAGCCACACACACAGTATGCAAACATATACACACACTGAGGAGGAATTTAGGCCATCGCCATAGTGATGTAGACTGCTGACTGACTGAAGATGAAGGGTCCTTGAGGATTACAGCTCAGAGAAGGTTTCACTGATGACTGTGTGTGTGGGGGGTGGGGGGATGCAGTGCATTGTGTGTATTTGCTTGTGTGCATGTGTGTTCCAGCTTAGAAGGTAATGATGAATATATGCTGCTCTTCACGGACAGCTCCTGTGAGTTGATTCAACCCGCTGCCGTCCACTCACACTCACACGCTTCCATTGTTTGTCTCACTCTCTCATACACATATTATTTTAGACACTCTGCAGCACACTTGGGGATTTCACGCTGGCACACATTCAAACACACAGTAAAGGTGAATGCAGGCAGGTGGATATGGCAGGTGTAGAAACCCTCACCAGGAACAGAACTGAGCAGATATGAATACTCCGGTATCTTAATCTTCATACGACTGAACTTTAAAGGAGCAGTGTGACATTTTGTGAAATACTCTGATTTGCTTTCCTGCCAAGAGTTAGATGGGAAGATCATTACCGCTCTCATGCCTGGGGCTGAGTATCGTTTCAAAAATGGTGATGCTAGTACCATTACCAGTACCCTTAAAGTGATACCCAACATTGAATAACCTGAAACAATCCCTCCGCATTTTATGCATTTATCTTTGTCATAGTTTCAAACGTTTTGGTGGCATCTCGGCATGCTGAACTCAGCCAAATATTCACAAATGGCATATCTCCAGCTTTTGATGTTGTGGTCGGTGAATTTTGTTATCTTCGGACAGGACCTCACTAACTGTTTCCCCCGTTTTCACGCCAGTTTTTAAGCTCAGCGAAGCTAAACGATTGCTAGTACGAACCTATGAGAGTGAATCTTTTCATCAAATCAAGCGAGCGAGAAAGCAAATAAGTGTGCATTTCAATTTTTTCAACATTTTCTAATATTTTGTAGGTGGATTAAGCCAGAAAATGAACCGATTAATAGATCACCAAAGTCTAATCTGACATGTAGAAGAAGAAGTAATAGTAATAAGGTGGGGCACCACCAAAAAATAACAGCATTGAAGACATTTAAGAAAAAATCATATAGCATAAAAATAGATATGCAAACAAACTCTTAGATCTCGTTATCAAGTGTATTTCTTCACCGTTTCTCCCCAAAGTTTGCATTACATCGTCTCTCACCATCTGAAATTCTGTTTTCTTGTTTTTCTTGGAGAATCCTGGAAAACAAGCATGACCTTGATGTCCAGTTCCCTGCCTCTCGTCAGTCTTGTGCTCGATAACATCAAAGAAGCGAGAACACGTCTAAACTCGGAGAAAACAAACTTTCTCTTACCTCGTCTCGACCGGCTCTTTGTGCACAAGCAGGAGAGACGCTTAGGATAGAAAACACCAAGGACGGTAGCTGAGACGCGCTGTAATATCTGGACAATTAAACTCCGTTGAGGAGTTTTTTAGGGGATGACTGATAGCTGTAATTTCACTTCTTAAAACACTAATTTGTCATTTGTCATGTCCATTACGGTGGTGTAGCTGATTGCCTCTTTCTAGCAAGCCTCCGGCCTGAACCTCAGCCTAAACTCCCCCACAGGCAACATATTACATATTCACCATTATTCATGCAGTAAACCCCCCCCCATTCGATTAAAAATTATTCAATCTCCCTGCTCTCTCCTTTGCAGAGTCGAGCCTACTTATGGCCTGGATGGTCCTTAATTCAGTCTCCAATTAAAAACCAGGCTAGCCCCTCAGTAACAGAGATTGCATAACGGCCCGGCTCTGTCATTATGTAATACAATGCAGATGAAACGGAGAGACAGAGAGAGAGAGAGAGAGAGAGAGAGCTGCACTGTTTGACATGATTACTGGCACAGATGTCTCGCTGCATCATGCCTCGTCATGAATCCAGGACTACGCCAGTGTTTTCTTTTTTCTTTTTTTTTTTTATCAGTGATTCTTCCACAGAATGAAAGTTTATTTTATCTCTACAGTACCTGTATTTACTATGTGGAACACCTACTCTGAAAGTTTGAGACTCCTTCGTGCAATCAATAACTCAGATGTCTCATTTTTCTTTTTTCCTGCTTCTCATTCTTGAACACTGGGACAAAACTGCATTATTATGGTGAATATGTAAGTTCAATTATGCTGGGGAAAAAGATATTATAAAAGATTGTTATTAAACCATGTCACAGCCATCCTCTGCCTGATTTAATTTATTATTAAATAGCTTTTTTTTTTAGCAGGTAAGGACTTGAATTTTGTCAACTCAATCAGACACACAACAAGTTCTAATAGTATAATATAAAACGTATTAAAAGTACTAATTTCAAACATTATTCAATTATTAAAGAGAATTAAGAGTTGTGTCACCTCCATCAGCATAGATGGCAACTCTAGGATGGAATATGTGACAGAGTTGACTTCCTACAGGGTTGACAAAATGTTTTTTGAAGTTGCTAAGAGTTCTCCTCATGCGAATCAGAATACACATTTTTAAACCGTAATTCTTATTTAGCTTTGACTTCAAAGGGCTACTGAGTTGACATGTTATGGTTCAGACACATCTGATAGCAATATTATTTCATGAATTTGTCAGAAAATTTAAAGTTTATCAGTGCTTGAGCTGTATTCCTTGTCCTTTTTGAGACCAGGCAGTGAGACAGGGGTCCTTAGGGTATAGCTGACCTTTTCTCTATGCCTGATTAAATCATGTTTTTGTAA
>JAJHUR010140344.1:0-15259 GCA_027495735.1 Lutjanus campechanus | reverse complement strand
ATTATTGGCCAAACTGATTAATCCAGGTGTGCCTTGTTGTAACTGCTGCAGCAAGACACACCTCGATAAATCAGTTTGGCCAATAAAGTAAGACAGGAAATGAATGTACACTGCTAATTTCAGGAAGTAGTGGAGCCGTGAAAAGGGTCTATTAAGTACTCTATATTTTAAAAAAATGAGGTACATGTTACTCAGCAACTTCATGATATGAAGATGTGTTGAAGTTGTTAGATATCAGCATGAGCCAACTGACAAGTCTCTAACAAATTCCTAATTTAACCCAAATATGACGGAAAGCTCGAAGTGCAGGTGAAGATTTAGTCAAACATTAAAATTCTAACTCAAATTATGGCAGTTACATTTTGCATGTGTATCTCCAATGTGTTTCAGTTTTATGTAATGTACTGCATATGTTTATCTTTGTCTCCACTGCTGACATTACATACAATACCTCAGTACTGCAGATAATTAAGAAACACACAATGGGCCTCATGCAAGAACCACACATTTGAACAGATTTGTTCTTAAAGCTATAGTATACGATTTGAGAGTTTGATCATTATTAATAACCTCATTTAGATGGTGGTTATGGTCCTATAGTACAATCTACACAATGTGAAGAGCAAAAAAAACGAAAAAAATCCATTCACTCTAGTGGCTGCAGGGCTGCAGAGACGTTGACCAATGTAAACCGACCGGCCCGTCGGCTTACATTGGTCAACGTCTCTCTCCTGCTCTCATCCAATCCCCTCGCTCTAGTTGACACTCCCCCGAAAGCTGCTCTGACTCCCCGTGCTCCGCGTTCCGCCTCGTCCCCGCCCCCTTCAACATTATAAACTTTCTGCAACAACTGCTGAGTAGCAGCAACAAGTGCTAGAAGACAGGTCAATATAATGTTGGCTCAACTACAGTCATTATTTACCTATGTGTTTCTTGCTTTTCACTGTAGCTTCAACTGTTTCAACTGTTCATCCCGTGCTCCAGCTCCTCTGTCTCCCCTGCAGCACGGCAGGGATTCAGTGCTGCCGAGGTGTGTGTCTAGCTGAATCGGGCTTGTTTTTAGTCAAGGGGCTGACGCTGGACGTTTCACTTCCTATAAATTCTCCTGCATAAAAGTCCGTCATTATTTCTTTAATTAAAGGCTTTTATTGTGAAGCAGCAAACTCAGGAAGTGTTGTCTTCATCAGCAGTAACTTAACTGGAATCCTATCAGTTGAAAGCGACCGTGAAGAAACGGTAAAATAAAGAAATAAAGCAGAAACCTGAAAGTATACACAGCGATACAGAAGAGAAACTAAACTTCCAACCACAGAAATCAAGCTCTGGTAGAGGGGGTGTGTCTGGGAGACTCCAGAGAGCACAGAGGGGAGGGGTGTATGTGTGTGTGGGCAGGATGCTTTTTTCACATTTTTCTCAACGTCTCAATCTTTCTCAACTGATTCTCAAATCGTATACTACAGCTTTAAGTCGTGTACAAGTGATTCAGGAGAACTTGTCCATTCGCCAATTTTTATTTTTTTTTTCGTATTTGGAATTTTCTTTCGGATAGGAACACAGTTTACGAGGTCCAGACCTGTTGTTGCATCATGTGCAGTCAGTCTGCTTTCATCTAAACCAACATTTTTAACCAATGACTGTATATTTTATTAGTTTGAAGATATTTTGAGTTTGAAAAATAAATAAAACTTCATAAATGTGTCAATATTATCCTGTTTGACTTATTTCAAAATATAAAATAATTGTACTATGAATTTACATATAAAGCCTACCATCAGTAATTTAATTATTTATTATTCATTATTACCTGCTGTCAGGTGTACTGGCCATATATCTGCACATGCAGGTTTATGAAGTCTCTGTCCAGGCAAACATCTTCACTTATTCTGTCCTCTGTCTCTGCGATGAAAGCTTCCCCTGATCCCCCCTTTCTGTGGCTTTTTAAAAAAAAGCCATTTTCATATTGAGACTTTTCTTTATTTCAGTTACAGTGTCAGGTAACACAGCATTAGCAGCACTTGTTTTTCCCATTTTTTTCTGTAGCAGATCCAGTGCTTGTAAATGTTAAAATGAAAGATTTTCCTTTATGGATCTCTGAAAGCAGGACTTGAAATTCTGAACTCTATAAGTTCTTTTATTTACTCTTTGATGCCACTTTCATGAACAAACACTTCCTGACATATGAGGCAGGAAGTGCTGCCTTATGTGGTATTATTGGGGTGCTATTCATGCAGATTTACAAGTCTCATGTATGTGCGCTCAGATACGCACAGGCAGATCATTTACACAATTATCTGAAGTTACGAGCGTTTGTTAACTCTGATGTGGCATGTTTGATGAGCCCTTCGTACGAACAAAAGTTGGACAATTATAAGATAACAATATGAAAATGTTCTTGCGCGAGGCTTGAGGTGTTTGACTGTTGAAATGTTTTCCGGTCTGATACTGGTTCCACCTCCATCAAAGGTGGACTTGATGCCAGAGTGTGTAGAGACAGAGGTGATCCAAACTAAGCAAGGTTCCTGTTCTTCTGGTCAATGATTATTAGGGCTGGGTATCGTTTGAAATTTTTCGATACCAGTACCAACACCAGTACCCTTAAAACGATACCGATACCAATTGAGTACTTCATTCGATACTTTTTTTTCAACATCATTCAATATTAATCATGTGAAAATAAAGCAATCAGTTGCATAAATGTCACCACTCGTCGCCATTCAAAAAATTTTCTACACAAATGCATTTCAAAAGTGCTCAAATATTTATATAGCCGGCTTCTTGCTAAACACCGTGCAGCTCTCCACTCTGAAGTTCTCTCCGTGTCTTATCAAGTGTTTGATCATGTTGCTGGTGTTCCCAGATTTCCCAAAAATATGCTTACCGCATTTTATGCAGGCATTAATCCCCGGCGACACGGGCTCGTAGAAGAGCCATACTCTAGATCGTTTAGGTGGCTTTTTTTTTTTTACTCCGCCGCAGCTTCACCGGCACCGCACTTCGCTCTCACCCGCCAACTATTGTTGTCCGTGGTGGACCAATCACACGGCGCATTGAATCGAAGAACGCTTGCGGTGATTGGCTGCACGCAAAACGATACAGTCTTTTTTTTTTTCTCTGGGAACAAAAGAATCGATTGCAGGTATCGTTTGACAGGCGCAGTTTCAATACTACTTGGTACTGGGTTGTTTCGGTCGGTACCTGAAAAGTATCGAGTACCGATACCCAGCCCTAATGATTATACATCCAAATGAGGCTTGATTACTATCTGACGCAACACACCAGACTCCTCATCTCATTAGAAACACAATACTTCAAGTGGTGGTACTTGATATATTTTAGAAAAGGTTATGTATTTTTATTCCAGGTAAGCCCATTAAATGTTCTTAAAATATCTCTGTGCTATGTGAAATATGTCTTATTAATACAGTTCAGAAGACGGTAATAGTTGTCATACCATTGCTTTACCCCTGCAGGAGAATTTAGATTGAAAAACAAATATACTGCGATATATACCTGAGAGTACTAAACAGTAGTTTGTGTACATCTTCCTGAGAGTGAAGCATGTTATCTGTGGACTCTGACAGGATGGGGGACATAGCAGAAGATGAGACAAGCTTCTACTCCAATGCAGAGGATTACTGGAGGGAGGTTGCCCCCACAGTGGATGGCATGCTGGGAGGATACGGCAGCATCTCCAGCATTGATATCAATGGATCCAAGGCTTTCCTGCAGAAGTTCCTCGGTGTAAGAAACTCAAGCCTGCTCAGAGATTACACATTACATATTTGTTTCATTAATTTGAATGGGAATAATGTCATTTAGACATACATTATATGTATATCAGGTCATGCCACTAGAGACATGATAGCTCCAAGTTTGAAATACAAGTGCGCAGAAAATCAACTCCTCAGTTTTGAAGCAAAACAGAAAACAATATGAAAAACATACAACTCAAAATTACAAATACTGGTGTCACTTGCACACCTGATCATTTTGATCATAACAGTTATAGTTAATTGGAAGTAATCAATAAATTTACTGTATGAATTATTTCTTTTTAAAAAAATTACAGATGGCATTAAATCTGGTGAACAGCTTATAAGTACTTGTTAAAGACTTGAAACACAAGTTTAGGACTTGCATGATTTGGGACTTGTTGGTCTTTATTTGGGACTTTACTTGGAACATGTTGGTCCTAATTTCTAACTTGTTGCTTTTGACTAAGGACTTGTTGAACTTGACTTGGGACTTGCTGGCATTTGACTTAGGATTGACTTGAGACTTCATTTGGGACTTGATGCCCCTGATTTGTGACTTTTTGGCCTTGACTTGGGACTTGCTTTATTGACTTGAGACTTGCTTTATTGACTTGGGACTTGTAGGCCTTGACTTGGGGCTTGTTGGCCTTGACTTGTGACTTGCTTTACTTGACTTGAGACTTGCAGAACTTGACTTGGGACTTGGTGTCCTTGACTTGGGACGTGTTGGTCTTGACTTTGGACTCCTTGGTCTTGACTTGGGACTTGTTGGGTTTGACTTGGGACTTTTTGGCCTTGACTCAAAACTTGATTTGGGACTTGTTGGCCTTGACTTGGACTTTACTTAAGATATGTTGGTCTTGTCTAGGGACTTGCTGTACTTGACTTGGGACTTCTTGCCCTAGACTCAAGACTTAACTTGAGACTTGTTGGTCTTGACTTGGGACTTGCTGTACTTGACTTGGGACTTCTTGCCCTAGACTCAAGACTTAACTTGAGACTTGTTGGTCTTAGGGCTGTCAAAATTGCTCCAAAATGAGCTTCGAATATTCGTTCTAAAATTAACACATAATTCGAATATATTCGAATATTAATTTGCGCATTATGGCAACAGGAGGACAAACTAATACAAGACATAACTACTACTTGTATGTATTTTTTATTTTTATTTCAATATTAACATCTTTAACAGTGCCCAGGACATTACAACAATGAACTCGCTGCGCCGACAAATTAAAATTAAATGAGCGAACATTGAATGCTCCGAGCAAGCTGTAATAAACATGGAACAACTTGAAACAGTAGGCCTATAATCAAACCAGTGCAGCAAATGTAGGCCTAATGTAATAGGCTATATATTCAGTCAGAACAGTAGACTACACTTTTTTAATGTTCACTTTTGTTTAAATAAAATAAGGCAAACAATTCTGATAAATATGACAACAAAGAACTCTTACCATGAGTGATCATTTACAATAAAGTGCTATTATAAACGAAAAGTGGGCGACTTACATTCTTGGCGCTTGTATAAAAAAAAGGATGGAAAAGCTGCATTTTATCGCAGTGTCACTGATTGTCAGGCTCTTTTAGTCCACTGTCCATGTCGGGTCTTAGGCCTGAAGGCCTACAGGTTATTGGCCAAAAACACAAGGGAATCCACATGTGAGGAGGCCAGTGCCGATCTCTTTTTATTAACGATATTCCCAGCGGAGGAAAAGACGCGTTCAGAGCGCACCGAGGATCCGGGGATGGTGGAATGATAAGCTAATGTTAGCTTACACAGCTTGCATATCACTTTATCTCGCTCCGCATTTTTTCCGTCGGCGGTGTCGGCCCAAAATCCAAAATAATTCCAGACGGGGCTTCTTAAGTTTTTCGGAGTCCAGATCACTTTTTCGTTTGGCTCTGTACATTCCGCCATCTCTCTCTGCATGTTTTGTCGCGTCTCACTGCAGGTGCAGCTTACGTGACCTGTCTATGACCCGGCCGTCATACAGTGCGCCCACTCGCAAAGCAGCCGCTGTTTTATTAATTTTTTTCTTTGTTTTTTTCCCCCCACTCAGTTTTTTCCCACTGTTTATTTAATATTCGAATATTAATTTTCACATTCAAATCTCAGGTTTTTTTTAATATTCGAATATATATTCGAATTTAGAATATTCGTTGACAGCCCTAGTTGGTCTTGACTTGGGACTTGCTGAACTTTACTTTTCAGCCTTATTACCCAGCCAGTTTAAATGACGATCATGATTGTATTTGAGAACAAAATTGTGAATATTCTTGTAGTAGTACTACTTCAGCTCTACTTCAGTGGATTCTGTATCTGTCAGCAGCAGCTTGTATCACAGCTTGATTCACTTGTGACGTCCCGTGTGTTTTGCCGTCGTAGGAAGGGGAGGGGAAGACGGGAACGAGCTGTGCTCTGGACTGTGGAGCGGGCATTGGGAGGATCACCAAACGTCTACTGCTGCCTCTGTTCAAAACCGTGGACCTGGTGGACGTGACGCAGGAGTTCCTGGACAAAGCCAAGACGTACCTGGGAGAGGACAGCAAAAGGGTCGGCAACTACTACTGCAGCGGCCTGCAGGACTTTGTGCCAGAGAGTGGGCGCTATGATGTCATCTGGATCCAGTGGGTCATTGGTGAGTGTGCTTCAGTGGTTGCCTTCAAATGCATGATTCCCTTTGAGGAGAGACTGCTGGAAAGTGTGTGCTGTTATCCCCATTTGTGTGACTCATCGCTTGATAATGTAGTCAGACGAGAAGTTGTATGAGGCATATTAAAGCCTTGAGCTTTAACAATTGCCAGTTCTAAACATGTAATTCCAAAACTGCTTGTGTGGGCAGTTAGTTTTAGAAGAGGTGTCACAGCCAGACTCTGGGACATCCACAGCACTGGCTCAATGGCTGCGGTAGAATTCCTGCATTCCTTCATTCAACATCCTCTTTTCCCCCCTCAGGTCACCTGACAGACGACCACCTAGTGGAGTTCCTGCGGCGCTGTCAGAAAGCTTTGCGGCCCAATGGCCTCGTCATCATCAAGGACAATGTGTCTTACGAGGGCGTGGTCCCCGACGAGGTGGACAGCAGCGTCTGCCGCGACCTGGACATCCTTCAGAGCCTGGTGGGCAGGGCCGGCCTCCGCGTCGTCCACACGGAGCAACAAATGAACTTCCCAAAGGAGATCTACCAAGTGCACACGCTGGCTCTCAGATAGACGACTGTGGCCTTGTATACAGAATATTTCTAATGTGGAAATGATGTTTTTCTAGCCAGCAGTCCTTTTATTATGTGTCTGGAAATGATCTGCAGTGTGGTGTGTTTGTGGAGTGTGTCTTCTGCTCCCTGCTTATTGCTCAGTCGTCTTCTCTTAGCTACCAGGCCTGTCTCCCATTCAAGATGGACAAATTCTAGCATACGTTTCCTGCGTCAGTGTGATCTCCAACAGCATCGCAGGTCAGACTTCACTTTAGTTCAGCTTTGACACACAGTCGGCCACTAGAAACTCACGTTTGGAAATGGACAAGTCTTACATACTGTGACATCACATCCTTTGTCTGAGCTGAGTGCAGAGGGCTGAACACTCACCTCAGTGTCCGCTCAGCTGCGTCACATCACGTCCACAGGAAGCATTTCACATGTGGACTTCAAGCTGTCTGTTCTTCAGCAGATCAGGGTGGGACATAAACATTTTATAAAGTAAACATCTACCTGCCACTGACAAATAGATGTTTAAATTCACCAGCTGCTCTATAGTGAATCGTTATTTAGTGTCACTTTGATGCAGTGCAATTTCCTACTCTGAAGCAGACATATTTACAGTATTACTCAGAGTTGTTTCTTGGACCTTTGCAATGTTTTACAGCTTATTGAAAATGTCTACAGGAGACTTTATGGCTGTATTTTACTGTCCTGATCCAAGTCTTTTAATATCTGCTCATATATAGTGTGATCTGATTCTTATATGTTGATTAAATGTATCTGACACAGTGGAATAACTCCTGAAGCCTACTACAGTCAGCCCACCTGATTTTCACAAGCTTCTTGATTGAAATGCTGAACACCCTGGGACACAAAATGATTGAATTGATCAGCTGAAATTATTGATATGATATGGATGAAGGTTTCGAGGTACAATGTGTAAGATGTGACCAGAATTTTAATTTAAAACAAACAGAATGTGAAGAATTATCAGAGGTGACTTCTGGTCTAAGCAGGGAGATGTATGTAAGTGGCAAGTTTGCTACTTTCAAGCTCTATTGGCTTTTTTAATGGAATAAATAAACTAAATAAACTCACATAATATGAAGAAAGGATATATTTTGACACCCTTTGTGTGTAATGAACTGTACACCTTCTGAATTCAAGCTTCTCTCTTTTACTGAACTAAGACAAGTGTAATTATTAACTTTGTCAATCTTATGATTTCCATTTGAAGAGCAGGTTTAGTAGAAGATGTCACCTCAAATAAAAGGCGACTGTTCTCTGGCCCTCTACAGAACCAGGAATATGAATTTTTATGACATACACTTCTATTTCTGAATCTGAATATTGTCCTCTTTAAATACTTTTTAAAAGGAAGTTTTCATCCTGAATGCTTATGTTCTTTGACTGAACTGTATCACATTTATTACAGTTTGTGAGCAGACACATATTTGGTCTTGTTGATGTAAGATGCAATTCTGATAATGAAGACTACGTTTGTTGTTTTGTATTTATGATATCAAGAAAAATGTGTTTAAGTACTCTGTCAGCTATCAAACAGGCACTTTACTATTTGTCCAGGTACAGAATAAAGGATAAGACTTTGGTTCATGGCTGCCAACATTAAAATGATCTGATAAAATTTTAATAAAATTAGTTTAACTAAGTTATTGTCCATTTATGTCTGCATGACATGAAAACAAAAACTCAGTGTTCAAAAAGTCATATAAATTCAAATGAAAACTAAGTGTAACACTGGAATGATAATGATGAAAATGACATTTTTTGGGAATATTACTTTGTTTTATATAGTTAATATTTCAGTAAGATTGGACAGTAAGGCCTCGCCAACTCATTATTGGTCTGACTCCTGCTTCACATATGCAGTTCTAGTCAAACATTTGGATACAGCTTCTCAGTCACTGTTTTTTCTTTATTTTTATTATTTTTTCTGCATTGTAGATTCTTACTGGAGACATCAAAACAATGAACTATGGGACTGTATGGAATTATGTACTGAGCAAAAAATGTGAAACCAGGTTTAAAAAAAGTTTTGTATTTTAGATTCTTAAGAAGCAAAAAGACTCAGTCTTCTGCACATGGAATGAAAGATTTAACGTCATTGTTGTTAAATCTTACAAGTGCAGAAGACAGTGTGTGAGAGTCTTTTAGCTTTTTATTATAGACTGATGTCATGAGAAGTGTCAGAGGGGAGATACATCCCCTCTCGATGGCTGCAGCAAGGACTACAACCTATCATTGCGTCCATTTAAGGACTACAAAACCCATAGTCAGAAGAGCGGTCAGGACAAAGGTTGCTGACCAGCTGAACCAGATCTGCTGATTGCCTCAGTGAGGGTGCAGAGACTGCAGGAGAGAGGAGCAGCCCTTTGGTTCAAGACAGTGAACTTCACATGTGATTTGTTTTGGTTTTCTTTATCTTCTGAGAACAAGTTGTCCTGTTATGAGATCCTGGAATTCATTCCCTGCAGCCACACCTCAAAACCTCCAAGAGAAAAGCTCCCGACCTCTCAAGACACCACAAGACCCGTGCTCTTCTCCACACCAGGTTTTCTGCTCTTTGATATTTTAGATGAAAGTAGACATCTTTTGTTTTGCACAGTGTTGGTATAATCTGAACCAAAAAGTTATCAAGGCTTTGGGAGACTTGGATTACACCAGACGAGCAGTATGGAAGCATTTTAAGTTTTTTTCCTTTGAAAACTGGTCACCATTCACTTCCATTGTTCAGGAGATTCTGCAGCACTGTTTTCCTGTGAAACTCCAGCAGTGTTTTGTGGACTAAAAAACTAAACCTGAACTTCAATCAGCATGAGGGTGAGTAGATAATGACTCATTCGTTTGACTCATTTTTGGATGAACTGTCCTTTTAACTGCAGATTGATCCTAATCAGATTATTGTCCATTTGTCCAAAAGAAAAGCCAAACCACAAAAAAAATATTTATCACAGCAGCTTGATGTGTTCTTCAGATGAAGATGGTTTATTTTGACATATTTGATACAATCAATCACAATTATATCTCACACATGGTGTGGTGCTGCACCACTGGTCCATTATAGTGTAACAACAAGTCAAGTTTACAACTTCTCAAGTCAGGATTGACCCACTCAACAGTTCAAATTGTTTTATATTACAGGTAACATTTGGCAGTTTGAGTGAGCTGATGGCACATGCAGACTGGGCTCAGTAAGTGCTATAAAAATGCCCTTCTTGTAAGGTCAGGTTAACTTTTTATTTTAGATCAGTCATTGTTTGTACAATATATAATCCACTGCATCACCACTTACTGCATTAACAACAACACAAGTGTTCACTTCAGTCAGAGTAGAGCTTTGTTAAACCAGCTACGAGTGAAAAGCTAATTCAGTCTGTAATCTTAAACAGGCCAGACCAGTGGTTTTCAAACTGGAGTCTGAGGACCAATAAGGACCCCTGAGTGGGTTTAAGGAGGTCCCCATCAAAAGAAGAAATAGAAAATTTTAACTTAAATCACACTTTTTAGAAGTTGGAACAAACAGGGAAAGAAACAGGGATGGCGTTTGGTTTGATTATAGCGATCCTAGTTTGATCATGAATGATTATAAAGACTTAAAACTTGAAAACTTATTTAAACCGAAAAATACTTAAGAGGGGATTCCTCAATACAAAATCCTCTAAAATTGGGGGCTGTGGATAAAATGTGCATGTGTTGTAGCAGTTTGGGAGCCCCTGTGCTACACTGATGTAAAACACTTCTCAGAGGCTACAAGTTACTCAAATTCTCCCCCAAGCTAAACTTTTGGGAAATTCCATAATTTATATTATTTATGAAAAAGTTGCTTCACCTCAGGAACCACTACATGCCTCCACCAAAATGGGGTAAAACAATATTTTGTATCGGTTAGTTTGTGTCACACAATAACACAAACAAGCTAACAGATCGAGGCAGCGGTAGACTAGTAACTCCTCTGTGCTGTGAGGTAAAATTACCAATTTTGTGAGGAGTTTGGTTGCTTTGGAGAGAGTGATATTTGGCTTCTATAACAGTGGTTTCCCATCAGAAAAGTCTGTCTGACAGCAAGGGAAAACAGTGAAAATATTCTAAATATAGTGTACCAATATTAATTTCTTTAGGTGACTAAAATACATGTTGCTGCTGACCCTGTCCACAGCAGTACATTGCTTCACTTAGTACACTGGTACTCCTGCTGCCTCTCCAAACTGAAGGCGTGTCGACCGCCATCTACTGTAGGTGCTAAGTTCCACCACCACGGCACTTTGATGTGCAAAAAATGTTTAATGAAAGTATTACGTTGAATAGATAGATAAATAGATGAAATGATCTGGTATAGTGGGAGCAGAAATCATGGTTACTCAAGATCATCCACACAGCTTGTTGTGAGCAGTTTCATGTAGGAACTACTTTCTTTCTACAGAACTACGCCCACCAACCGAATCACTGAGCAGAAGGCTCGTCCTCATGACAGTGCAGGATGCAAACATTAATTATGTGTTTGTTATCTCGAAAACTTAGCAATTCAAACCAAAACAATCATACAGATGATTGATAAAGTCTGGAAAAAACGTCCTCAAATGTCTTCTTTTGTCCACAAACTAAAGATTATTCAGATGCTGTCATAAAGGAGGAAATATTCACGTCTAAGAGAATTTGATTGGGTGGGGGAAGGTTAACTCAAACCAGTTAATTGCTTATCAAAATAGTTGGCAATTCATTTAATAATCAAATTACTGCTGCAGCTCTAATATGAATGCAGGTGTGCCATTTGAAAACCACTGGTTTATAGATTTAAACGAAAATGTTCATTTTACTCAAACACACACCTGTACTGTAAATAGGAAAAACAGAAAAGCTGATCATTTCTGATAATACAGTTTTTCCAGAGCTGTAATTTTGATTTTGGCCTGAACTGTCCCTTTAAAATAAGGCAGAGGAAAGTCCAGAGTATCATATTAATGTGTTTTAAGGCCTATCAGATGCCTGAACACTGCACTGCTCAGATGGGTGTAAAGCAGCATTACAGGCTGTGATGTGAACTGCAGCACCTCAATACAACCTGACTGTGGTGTGGAGCTGGTCATGTGATGACAGCTGAGTCTGCTCCATTCACTGAGTGAAAACTGTGAGTTGTGACTGAAAACTCCTGGTTAAGTGGACCTTTGAGCTCAGGTCTGTCACCTCAGGCT
Source organism: Lutjanus campechanus (assembly GCA_027495735.1). Classification (NCBI taxonomy): domain Eukaryota; kingdom Metazoa; phylum Chordata; class Actinopteri; order Lutjaniformes; family Lutjanidae; genus Lutjanus; species Lutjanus campechanus. The sequence goes on along the minus strand of JAJHUR010140344.1, from coordinate 3,094 downwards.
GATGATGACTGATGGATGGATCCACTATGATTCCTCAGCAGGGCTTGGATCACACAGTCAACACAGCAGCATGAGATCAGGACCAGGTCTCACTCTGGAATTGGCCCGACTTCTCCATGGCAGCCAGCATCTGCTCTGCGTCCTCGGCAGATACGCCCCCCTCCTGCTGGAACGCCTCCTTCAGGGCGTCACACACACTGGCTGGCATCTGTTTGGCACTGCTGTAGAGAAAATAAACAAGGTCAGCAGTGTTCAGGGCAGACTTAAAAACATGTGAAACTTTGCTAAAGCAGATGTTTAGTTTTGGTGCCTTAGACTCACCCGGCAATGTAAAAGCAGGCACTTTTATTGGTGATCAGGTCCCACAGCAGCTCAGCGTTCTCCTTCACACGGTGCTGCACGTACACCTTCTCCTCCTGAAATAACAAAAACACATTAAGGTTCATGATCTGCTACAAAGGACACACAAGAGACACACACAGCCACTGTTACTTTGCTGTGGCTCATTCTAAAGTAACACAAACACAACAATTCTTATTTTTCTTATTACACAATCATGTTTTGACTGCCATATTTCATTTCTGTCATGTTCTGTCAATAAAGACCCCGAAATCCTACACACTAGTCCTTAAACTATCTGAACAGTCACTAATTACAACATAAAAAGTCAAAAAGATACAATATTACAGTGTGTGTGTGTTACCTGGTCTCGTGAAAAGGCGGTAAAGAGGGTCAGGTGTCCAGCCTTCATCATCTCCTCCCACTCTGAGTGGCAGTAGAAGTCTTTGGACTCAGAGCGACAGCCGAAGAACAGGACGTTGGCTGAACAGCAGGAGGAGGAGGAGGAGGAGGATGAGGAGTCATGTCAGAGTTGTGATATGATGTGTAGCGAGAGATGGAGTCAGAGAGGTAAAGATCTCACCTGTCTTCCCCTCAGCGATCCTCTCCTGTAGAGCCGACCTGAAGGGAGCCACTCCTGTTCCAGGTCCCACCATGATCACAGGCGTGTCCTTCTCTGCAGGGAACTTCATGGTCCCCTTCTTCACCCACAGGGGCACATACACCTCCCCTGCAACACCGGTTAGTACGACACAAGAAACTGTCAAATGCCTTTAGATTACCTTTGTAATGCATTTTCTGCATCAGGACCTACTCATTCTGAGTTATGCCTTTGTTTTGTTTTTTTTAAACTTTGTGAGGATTACAGTATTTATTACATGGCTATTTTACAAAAGTTACAAGTTCTACAAATTCTCAAACAGCAGTCTTTATTTTCCTTGGCTGCTGAGAAACCGAGCGGTCATATTAGAGACGGGTCTTTATTCCTAATTTTACATTTTGAATATTTTTGATCACATTTTAAAGATTTCTCCCTGACTTCTGATCTTGCTGATGATGTTTGCTATTCACCTCCACATTACCTGTTGTCTTTTTAATTCTAGGAATGTAATAATATATCCAATAGCGTGATTAAAAAAATGAATGACACAGATTCTCTTAAATGGCGTGTACTGTACGTGCCACTTTGTTGCCAACAAATGTGTTTATATGAGTAGCATTTATTTCAACAAGTGGGAAAAGCTGTACAATACTAACAGACAAAAGGAACGCATAACCTCCAGCAAATCAGAATGAAGTAATATCTGTGGCTGTGACATGTGGAGACAGACCTTGTGCAGGGTCCAGGGAGGCTAACCAGGTGGAGCAGAGGCCCTTCCGTGGTTTATACATTTTGGTTTTGTACTGAACCACAGCTACCAGGATCTGAAGCCTGTTTGGGTGAGCCTGTGAGGAGGCAAGTCAAGATTTTACTGTCTTTACTCCTCAATGAATTTCAGTTACACCTTTGCTCTGATTTGGATCTTCTTATTTGGCAGTCAAACAGCTGTCATGAATGAGGAGCTACCTTGAGAGAGGAGGCGATGGAGAATGAGCGAGGCTGGATGGCAGGGAACAGATCCAGAAGATAATCTGCTTTGAGTTCTGCTGTAGTGTGAGGGAAATCTGCCAGGACCTGCAGCAGTAAGAGCACAATGCACTCAATGAGCACGTAAAAGGACAGGTGTGGATATTAAAAGCAAGACAAACAGAAATCGATATAATCTATAAAAATGTATTCCTAAACAAGTATAAAGCTTAATCAAGGTTTCATTTGGAAGCCAGTGCATAATATCATTTTTCCTCTCTCAGTGCCGACTCCAACCCTGATGCGTTACCTCTAGCGCCGTGCGTCGGGGCCGGTTGCAGTAGCTGTGCAGCTCGTCCTGGCCCGCCGCCGAGCTGAACTCCAGCAGCTTCTCCTGCTCCAGCTCGTTGGTGGCGAAGGTAGACAGCAGCTCGAAGAAGGAGCGGCGAGGCACAGCGGAGATGTCCAGGTAGCTCTCCATCAGGTGGCGCACAGTGCAGGGTTGAGGAAGCCTGGCTGGAACTGAGAACACAAATTGTCATTTCAATGTCAACTGTGGCTGGACAATTCTGCTTTAAAGCTGCACTAAGCACTATTTTATGTGAAAAGGGTCACTCATAGGGACTTATCACCCAGCTCCGCCTCTTTCAGCTCATTGTTTGGGTTTTATGAACAACTTTACTGTTTTGTTGAGTCTCACTCTGATAAACCCACTGTACACCAGCACAAAACAGCTCATTACTTTTGAAATACTGAATCATTATTTTATGTGAGCCACAGCTGGACGGACAGATTCTTTGCTTTTATAAAGAGATAATTTCACAACTTACTGGTTCATTATTCATTTAAAAGTATGGTGATGATTATTTCATAAAATCTTATGTATTTATTCTATATTGAACATTAGGGCTTCATTTGATGAGGGCTCATGACTGTCAGAAGAAGGTTACAGGAGTGTTATTGACAGAGCAGGTTATTAGCTGAAATTAATTCACTATTTTATCACATGTGGAACTGGAATATTGTCTTATATCTAAAGGCAGGTGTAGATTTACTTACTATCTAGATTTCTTTAGGATGAACCAAAAGTCACGGATGATGCACACATTGAAGACACACACACACACACACACCTACCTGCAGTGTTGTCTGTGGCTCTGAGAGTGAACCAGGCCTCTGGATCTAATC
>JAJHUR010140343.1:11467-26431 GCA_027495735.1 Lutjanus campechanus | reverse complement strand
TTAAAAAAAAAAAGTACAAAATGACAGTTGATGACATTTTTTTTTTTTTAAGTTATTTTTTTGGCCATTTTTTGCCTTTTTATTTGAGAGGACAGCCTGAAGAGTGGACAGGAAATGGGGTAGAGAGAGAGGGGATGACACACAGCGAAGGGCTGAAGGCGGGAATCGAACCAGCGGCCGCTGCAGAGGACTCACAGCCTCAGTACATGGGGCGGACGCTCTACCAACTGAGCTAAACCTCCGCCCCACAGTTGATGACATTTAAGAACAGCTTCTTACTTATATATAAATTAAAAAAACACACAACACAACTTTACATACCAAATTCACATAATACAACCCAAATTTATCACAAAAATAATTAGACATCTGCTGCCAGGCAACAGATGGTGAAGCACCTGCTGCAATGTCCCCACAACTACAACTACCAGATCCAACCAGTGAAGCTTTGCAAAGTTGAAATGAGCTGAAACAAGATTTCAAACTGAAGAAGTTGTTGATCACTTGCAGCACCTAGTGGCCAGTTAAGAAGAGTCAGAAGTCAGCTGTCAGCTGTCGATGTTCTTATCTATCCATTATTCTATTGGCCATAAACATTTTAACCCATCAGGACTAGTTGCATATTAGATGTACAGAATCGTGCGTACAATGACTTCTATCACCAGCAGCTCAGTTTATACGTTTTTGTTTGTTTTTTTAACACAAATTCCGTCATATACCGTACACCCTGGTGAAATGTCAGGAAGATATGAAGGTGTGACAAAGTAGATACCGCCCAAGCCGAACTCACGCACACATGCACACATGGAAGCAATAACATGATAAGCCTGGTGGGTATAAGTATGATGATGAAAGTGTAACATCCATCAGCACCTGCAGCAGAGGTCCAGAGGAGCAGTCTGTTTCACTGTGCTGCTGAAATTACTGCTGACTTTAACAAAAAGAATTTTTCGGGGTGCAATAACCTCACAAGTGCACTCCTATGTGATATAAAGGTAAGATATGGTAGTAAAATAAAGCCTTTATAACATGACGGGACAGAGAGGGAGCTGCGATATTCAACAAAAAAAACCCCACCACGTCCTGAAAACTAGACTGCTGCTCACAGTCTGCATGATGATTTTACTGCACAGACACCAGAATGTCACTCGTTGTTAGTTCAGATAAAATCACCTTAATATCCTCTTATTATTCATAATGAGCGGCGCTCACAGCAGCTTCACCCGCGTCTGAAAAACATTCACAGTGAAACGGGCGCTTGGTGACGACCTGACTCCAAAATCAAAATGTAACAACCTGTTAAATTGGGGCACAGTAGCCCATCTGATGCCCAAGATCCCAGTGAAAAAGCACTTGTGCTCATTTATTTGAATGGCATCCCACCAGCCTGTGTCGAGCAAAATCCTCAAAAATGTATTTAATGTTCAACAGCTCGTCAGTCTTGACAGACTTTGGTCTAAACTAGCTACCGTTGTATTGTTTCCACACATGATCAAATCTGTTATATATTTACTGTAATAAATTTTTAAAATGTCATCAGAGACTAAGGAAAAATGTCAAGTTGAAATACTCGCTTCACTTGTCTTTGAGATTTCCATTCTGGACCGGAATAACTGTTTTGTTGGTCCATTTCACATTAATCAGAGTTTAGATTAATGCTGAATCTTTGCATAATGACTAAGTGTCTGTTTATTAGTCATAAGAAATTAATAATCTTGTAGTGGGCGTTAATGTTTATAACTGTTAAATTGAGCAAAATGTTAATAGAGTTTGGCAGGCAGTGAGACAGGCAGCCGTTTAACTCATCGTCCGGGGGGTGTATTTTCCGGAGCGGTGGGCTTTTGTTTTCCGGGTCACGGGCTTAACTTTAACATTGACAGACAATTGACAGTTATAAGCAGCTGATCAGCTTACAGTGGAGGACTCGTTGTTGCTTCTTATTGTCAGTTTAAGATGTTGCGTGCTCCTGCGCCCCTGCAGTGTTCCTGCAGTCTGCCTGTCTCTGCAGTGTTTGGGGAGGAGGTGGTGAGGGGGGAAAACTCACTTTAACCATAGATCCTAAACTAAACACGATTAAAACCTATGTAAGATACAGTCTAGGGCTCTAACCCGCTATTTGGACTGCTGTACTAATTTTTGCACATGTCATGGCTCCATATTGATTCTTTAATTGAATAGTTTTTCATTAATTATTTATAGTTTATGTAGAATAAGCATATACTTTAGTTATAGATTCCTACTGACTATTTAATCAGAAATAAATTGGGGAGTGAGATGGGTTTGCGTTTCCACGGGCATATGTAGCAGCTTGCGCCTATATTGTTTTAACAGGAGTTCTTCTTTGAAAGGGCCAGTTTTCCGATAACGCAATGTCGGAGGGCTCGCTCTCTTTACGGGGCCCCAGTGGAGATTTACTATCTACATTTACGCCCCTGAGTACGTCCCCTCTCTCCTCCTCCTCCTCTTCCTCCTTCGCTCACCACAGTATGTTAACCAGGGCAGGCCAGTGCGAGGTGCGGAGCGGAACAGATGTCATTATGCATGCCTCTGTAGATTAGCTAATCGCAGGCACCACCTGGGTGTGCTGATTGCTATTAATCCACTATTGTAATTGAAAATTAGGGGTTTGCCGCAAAAGCATGCTGTTTCTTCATCGGCCCTAATAGATTCCTTACGCCTGCTTCTGACAGACCTGTCATTCACACTGAGAGCACTAATACAGCTTCAAGCCGTGAGGTGCAGAGCTGTGGAAATACTCCGTTATGGCTGACATAATTGTGATATTGGCTGTCTCTTACTACAGTGGTGCTAGTTAATCTCTATGACAATTTCACAACCGGTGCAGCAGTGTAAATGCAGGAAGCAGCCTTTACGGGAAAGCAGGGGCGGAGGGTGGACGAGTGTTAAAACTCTTTCCCGAGGATGTACAGTATAACTGCAGTAAACCTCACCTCCACAGTTCAGCCATGAATATGAATCAGTGTGTAGAGTCACTGATAATTAAGTTTTACTGAGGCTTTTCTGTCAAATGCAAATTGAAACATTTTTATCAGTGCTTGCTAAATGGAAATTAACATCTTTTGGTCACTGACATTTGGCTTCCAGCCTTCCTCAAAGTTAATGAGAGCTACTGACTGTGTTGTGACCAGTCAGTTCTCACACTGCAGTTTTTATGAGGATTCACCGGTGCTGCTGTGCTGTCAAGACCACATGAACTGAGATCAAGTCATGACCAAGACCGGAGTGTATCGAGCCAAAACAAGACCAAGACTTTGAGGGGTTGAGACTTAGTGAAGACCAGGAAGAGACCGAGTCAGGACCAAGTGCTGTCACATCTCTGTAGGGCTGCAGTCAACCAAAGAATATGTGGACCACCTGGTAGCCTAAATTGGAGCTAATCAAAGTTAGATAGCAACGCCAAGCACATGGATTCTTGCAGTTTTACTATTTATACTATTCTTCACACATAGCTATACTGTTACTTTCAGGGCATGTGTATCAAGTAGATTTCCATACAGCAGCACAGAGGTCACACCGGCCTCTGTACACAAACAAAGCTTAGTGCTAATGAAGCTCACGCTGCAGCATAAACTTTCACAAGAAGCATCATGACAAAACAGTAAACGGCTACCAGCATCTGACCTGCTGCTCTCAATATTTAATTGGCTTCAAAAGAGGCGTAACGTTCACACAGTTTCTCTTGACTGTCCCTCAATATTACAACATTAGTCCAACGTCGCCCCCAGTGGAAGCAGCCACATTAGCAACAAGATGCTAATGCCAAACAAAACAAAAAAAACAACAACATAAAACATGGCAAAACTAAGAGTTTGAAGTCAGGTCACAGGCAGACGGTATTGATCTGTCATTGAGCTTGAGGAGTTACTGGTGCTTGTGAAGTAAAATCCACATATGTCCTCAAAATTAAACTTTTTATCCACTCAGCTCTTCTGTCCTCTGAGGCTGGGGGCAGATGTTAGACGCTTTGTGCTGCTACATGAATCAGTTAGTTCAGAGCCAAGTAAATGTTCAGTAAATAGGTTGCCCCATATAATATGTCTCACTCTCTAGCTCTGCCATCCAGTGAGTGAGCAGTACTGGGGCGTCTTGTGATTATGTCAAAGCTAATATTAGCTAACGTTGAGGTAACCTAACTGTATATAAACTAGCTACATAGCATTGAGTGGCCTGTCTCGTCATTGTTTATCATAAGCAACAATATAACTGAGCAGCTAGCTTTGTTAGCACTCATGCTTACCTTTGTAAGCGCTGATCAAACTTGAACGTGTTCTCAGCCGTCTCAGCAAATGTTGCGTTGCTGAATTTACATATTGCTTTGCGTTTTCTTTTGGATGCTGTTCTGCTGCCAGTTTACAGTTAGCCGATTACAGAAGATTTGGTTGATATATCCTCCCAGACGGCCGCAGCTTCTTCTCCTGTCTGCTACATTTACTGTCTCTGAAGGGATGTGGGGAGGGGTGACAGCTGTTAACAGTAACACAGATTCCAAATTAGAAACAAATCAAATCATTTGAAGCAGGAAGTTTTACATCCAGTCACAGTAATATGATATTAACAAATCAGACACAAACAATTTGGTGATATCCCAACAGCCTGGTCTTTGTCTTTGAGTAAAAATGCTGTGAAGTCCAAGACGAGACCTTCCAAAGGTGGTCTTGAAAGACCGATCTCGAGTACTACAACACTAGCATTCTCCTAATCTACCGTCTCAGACCAGTCCCTCCAGGCGCCAGCTTTTACCAGGCAGCGAACGTCCATGAGTTGCCCATTAATGCAAAATCCTGCATTCGCTGCCCTGCCACAGAGCCCGTCCTGCTGCCAGCTCATGCTCCTTTGCCCAATGATAATCCTGTTCAGAAATATTCTCAGGGAAAGCGGATTAGCGCACAGAGTGTTACTATGAATTCCCCTACAGTTGTATCATGCAGTTAATTAAATTTATCATTGTCTTTATCGTCGGCATCCTCATTCTCTTCGCCCTCGCTGGGACGCGTGCTCTAATAAAGGGACGTCCTGTTTGAGTAATTAAGCCTAATGGACTCCCCTCACCTGGGGATTCATGCCCTTAATCCGCTCATGAATCCACCTGTGGGCATGTGTGTGAGTATGTACCCTCAAATATATGGCTGATTGGTGTATCTGTGGTCATCCTTTTGTGTTTTAGCAGGTTTTTTTGTGTGTTATTACACAGAAGGACACAGGATAATAATCCGTCGCTCCTGTGTTTTGGCTGCAGCCGTCCCCATCCTGGACGAGCTCCCATTTACGTTATGACCTGAGCTCGTGCTGGAAAAGGCGAACAACATAAATCAGTTGTAACTGTTAAATAAAGTTATTTTATTAACAGAGTTTGGAAAATTTTACAAACAGAAAACTAAAAATGAAAAGGGGCGGTGGGTGCTGTTCAAAACAAAGACATAAATAAGATGTAACACAAAAGATGCAACAATTCGTAAAATACATAAGACAAAAAAGACGGGACAAGATGTAAAAGACAACAAAATGTAAAGGACCTAGCAACAAACAAAAGATGTAAAAAGGTGTGAAAGATGTTAGACATGAAAGATGCATCAAGAAACAAAAGATGCAACAAAACGTAAAAGACGTAACAAGTTAAAAAAAAAAAAAAGTTAGACGTAACAAGATGAAAACAACGTAAAAGACAAAATTGCTGCAACAACAAACAACATAAAAACGTAACAAGTCAAAAAAAACAATGAAAAAGACAGACATATTAGATGAGGTAACTTTTTACTTCTATACTTTGAGTAGATTTCAGACCCTGTACTTCTACTTTTACCAGAGTCAAGACAAGTATCTGTACTTCTACTTAAGTAAAAAGTGTGTGTACTTTTGAAACCTCTGCTGTTATGTCATATGTTAAGAGTGCACACACATACACATATACAGACACATACACACAGAGAGCACCGTACACTTTGTACCACCCTGTCCATACAAACTTTCATACACAAAAAAGTTCTTTTTTTATAAGCGGCTGCCCTCCTCCACGCTGCCAAAAAAACCTCCACAGACAGCTCTATTGTTAAGTGTTTATTTTTAAGTAAAATTCAAATCCCAATAAGGCTTTTCTCCAATGCGACGAGACAAGACGAGTCACTGTTGGTATATTTCTCCCTGAGATGGACTTGAAACTTTGATTACCAAAAATTTTTTACTCTGGTGTATAACAACTACCATTTTCCTCCTGAGAACAAACCCCGAGTCACCTCTATAATAAGTTCCCCAAGTACCTGCTGTAGCTCCAAAGACTGAAGTGAAAAAAAAAAATTCCCTGAAAGTAAACCAAGAACAAGTAAAGCTCGCAGTATCCACTTTAATAACTCGGTTTGTGTGTGCAGCCGTCACTCCTGCGCTGTCATGCTGTTCCCCTCTCTTCTCCTTCAGCGCTGCCAGCCCCAAACTTGTTTTTCATCGCACTCGACACATAAGAGCAGAGTTGTTTTGATGCAGAGCAAGACACACTTCTCAACGCTAAGAGATGGCAAGGCTTTCAGCTGTCAAAAGAAACCTCGAGGAGTGTGTGAGGAGAGCACAAAAGAGGCGAGGAACGTTTGTCTCCGAATGCATGGCGGTGCACCTCCGAGCTGTGCAAGGGGGCGTTGAAGATGGACACCTACTATGGAGCAGCACTGAGTCTCCATACATAAACTAACACCTCTCCCTGCTTGTATTTTTTTTCTCCCTCTACTCCACCCTCCCACATTCTTGACCTTTTATTAACTCACTTGTATTGTTCTCTGCATTCTTAGAATCACGTTTCCTTGTTTTTTTCTGTGTGTTCAGCGTACAGTATCTCTGTTTGGGTGTATCAGAAAACCATTTGTGGCAAAATAACTCGTATAATTATCATTGAGTGAGTCAGTGGGAGTGAGTCAATGTGTTTGTGGACAGGGTGACCATGTCCTCAAGCATTTATTGACATTTCAATATGTCTCTGAAATCGTATCTCTGTGGCTTTGTGCTCACATGTGCAGTTTGTCGGGAGAGGCGGGGTTTGGGAGGTTGGGGGTCATGTTTTGGTTGATTCTGCTGGTCTTATTAACCCTTTGATGGGCGAGCTGTCCGAATCCTTTTCTAATGCTTAACATGGGTGAAAAACGAGGAAAGTGACTGTTTCTTTTCTGTATCTTTTTACATCAATTTATTTCATAATTAAATGTTCCAAGTACTCATTAAATATCACCACAGGTCTTCATTTTTCTTTCATACTTTATGAACAAAAATAGTTTTTGTGTTACGACATCAGGTTCACATAAATGGGTCAAAAATGGTTATTGTACACAAGCGATTCTTTTTTTAAAAAAAAGTCCAGACGAAGTATAATAATAATTCACTTAAAATAATAATTTTAGCAGTGATTTGAGCCAAACGCTGAAACATTTAGTATTTTAAATTTGTTTTTTGTCACTTTGTTACACATAACATACACCAGGGTTGGTAAGTTTCTACCTAACTGGAATATCATGATGTCCACAGTGAAACATTGAAATGGACAATGATATCGTTGTTGTCGGAAACACGCTAACAGTGGCCTGCGGAAGAGAAACACCACTGCTGTCACTCCAACCACATGTCTTCGGCTCAGCTAACTGGGCAGGCTTAATGAGAAAATAATAAATGGACATGGAGATGTGGTGCAATAACCAGCAGCAAGGTGGTTTTTACAACACATATCACAATATGACAATATCCAACATCAAAATATCGAGTCTTGTATCACGATATGATATAATATTGATATATAGCTCAGCCCTAACACATACATATCACCAATCACTGATAACACTGGAGGTGTATCTGTAGTGAACTGTGCATGGCCATTTGTAGTTGGTGGAGAAATTAATTCTGATAATGACCGAGACCCCGGCATGCTAACTAGTTACACAGCCTGGTGCGGTTGGTGTTGAATTTCTTGAAAGGACAAGTGGTGTGGAGTCCAGTTGCCCTTGGACTGTGGACTTTGTGTCTATACCCTAGTCTGGGCCTCTGTCCAATTGGACACTTCCCCCTCCATCTATGCTGAGCCCCTGCTCACCCTGGCTGCCCCTCCCCATGTGTGTCCCAACTCTCCCCTCTCCTCTGGGTTTAAGTTTAGGCACCAAAACTACTTGGTTAGCTTGAGGAAACAATGGTTTGTCTCTGCCATGTGTGTTTTATTTTTTCCCAAGTTTGATCCGCCCGTATCCCTAGTCCCTCCCTACTGTGCTGTGATTTTAGATATCGGCAGTTGGGAAAAATTTAGCAATGAGGTTGTGATGGATGAAGGGATCAAACACAGGACTCTCACCCAAGAGAATGGGGCTTCAAGTCCTCTGTCAAAGTAAATGTCACTGTGAACTTTTTTTTTAGACCTAGTTGACTTTTTCAGTCACAGTTTAGGTAGGCTTAGACAAGAAAACTATTTGGGTATGTTCAGGAAATGGTTAAAATAGACACTTTCACAAAGTTAGAGAAACTTTCTGGCATTCACAAGGACCCGTCATCGAGGCAACAAGCACGCGCTAATCACAGCACAGCAGTAGTAGCCAATCACAGCACAATAAAGTGAGACTAAGCAGAACTAAAAACGGCTACCATGCGACTGCACACGTTGGCTGTTTCACCCTGAGTGCAAATAGCATTGTTGGCTCCTCACACCGTGGTGCTAAAACCACCTGCCATAAAGAAGATATTTAATGATTATGTGGAATATTAAATGAAAAATGCATGTATGTCAAAGATACAGCAAAGATCCCTCAGCCATGTGTTAATTAACAGAACGAATGAATACGAGTCATTTTTGTGCATTAGTAGGGCAGTGATACAAGATTTTTATCTAAAAAGTAAGAAAGGAAAAATGAAAATAAAGATTTGTGATGATCAAAAACTGGACTGAACTGAGGAATAGCTGGAATACTGCGTGACGGAATTCATTTATTACAGAAATATAGAAAATAAAAACTCACTTTTGACCCGTGTTGTGCATCAGAGGGTTAAACTTTTATTAGGCGTGCTCACAGACCTGGCTCACCCCTCGGCCTCATTCTTTTGTCATGATCGAAACCACCCTGCAAATTTTTAAGGTTAACCTCTCGAGGGGGGGTGACCTATTCTTTTTGTTTGTGACTCCACGAACGAGAGCAGATCTCAGTGAGTCAGCAGGAACCGTCACACATGGAACGAATCAGGCTAACAAAATCCCAGACCCCCTCAACGGAAAGCTCCGGCGAGCTATCTCCCTGACATCATACTAATAACAAAGACCTATGGATGAACAGGGAGAGGACTCTGCTCCATTAAATCAGCTCTGACTGGATCGGTCCCTGAGCAACACAACACCATGACTCACTCACTCAGGCGGGGTGTCATCACTGCCACGCTGCTCTGTCCTGACAGAAAGACCCTCATATTTTTCAAGATGCTAATAAATCGGCTCGGGGCTTCGCTGGATCATCGTGACATTTGGCTGCGGATCAACAAATGCTTGCGTTTTCCTTTTGGCGCACAGCCTCCGTCTGTACCACTGCAGTGCAACCTATTGGGAGCAGTTTTAATACACATTTGCAAAATCGCTATAGAGAGTACGCATTGATGTCACTTTCCCCACCGGGAAACTCCCCCTCAGTCGGGCTGAGTGGGAAAACATCCTACAACATGGCTGCCTTTAGGGAATACCTGCTTAAATTAAAGACGGTTGAAGTTGTCAGTGATCCTTACAACCTGATTTTCGATGCAGAGGAAATACACAAAGCAAAGAAGGCATACAAAGCCTGGATGATTGGTTGTAATGTTACTTAAAGGTGGGATTTGTTGGCCAAATTAAAATGATGGAGACACCAAAGGGTATTCTGATTTTATGTGGACATTCCTTTATTTAGTGACATTATTAGAGACGTGTTTGCGTGCAGCAGCGATGAGGATGTGCAGTGCGATTCATGAATATAAATGAAAGACGATAAGATAAGTAATGTGTGTCAGTACAGTTCATAACTAGATAGTTTCACCTAAAAGTCCAACATATCTGACACAAAATGGCAACAGCAGATCCATGTTTCAGTGCCTGGATTCCAGTTGTTTCTGTGAATTGCAGAGTTCCATTTTCTTCCTGTTTCTGTAGCTTTTGGCAGTTTGTAAACAGCTGAAGAAAACGCTAGAGGGTCTGCACACGACTTCACAGTGTGCAGAAGTCACTGCCGTTACACCTACTGAGTGGCAGCGTTGGTGTTTAGCTTGAATGCAGCGAAAACACACAAAAAAACCATCTAAAATGATAAACGGATTAAAAGAGCAATAAAAAAGAGTGCATCTGTAATTTTATAGATGGACAAAGGCTAAAGAAAAGAGAAGCAAATGTATCCGGTATGTTGGATTATACCAATATTTAGCATCTTTCATTTATATTTCATGTAACTGAGCCTTTTGTTCTACAGTCACGCAATCGCGCATCTTCTCTCTGGACATAACTGCAAACTACCACGCTGCTGCATGCAAACATGTCTCTCAAATGCTGTAATATCTGTACAAAATCCGTCCGCGCAGAACCAGAATAGCCTTTGGTAAAGAGACTAGACCAACAAATCCCACCTTGAAGTAAGGTTACAAACGAGCATTCAGGCTTTTGTATGCCTTCTTTGCTTTGTGTATTTCCCCATCAAGCACATATCGGTGATTCCTGGCCTAATGTCTTTGAACCACTTGTTTATTTGGTAAGTTGTGAGGATCACTGCGGAGTCCAAACTAACTTTGATTTAAGCTGATAAACTGCTGAATTCCTGCTGCTAAATGCTGCAGCTCGGCTCCTAACTGGTTCGAAAATATGTGACCATGTTACCCTGTTTTTGCTTCTTTACATCGGCTACCTGTGTCTTTTAGAATTGATTTTAATTACTTTCAATCACTTTTAAAGGCATAATATGTAAATTTTCCCAAAAAGCAATTCAAAGAGCCTGCCCTCTCCCTGTAGTTCCTTGTTTTTCTCATTATTTTGCTGTGCTCGGGACGCTTTACCAACTTAAAATGTTTGTATTCTCAGACATATCCTGCCTTTAGAGTTCTGTCTGGTTCTGCACCTCCTTCTATCTCAGACCTGTTAGCCCCCTATGAACGAAGGCTCCTCCTGAGATCCTCAAACAAAAACCCTTTTTCTATCCGCTCCAAAGTCACGGCTAAAAACTAAAGGCGACTGTGCATTTGCAGTTATAGACTTTGGAATGACCTTCCTGAAGAGATCAGGCATGCTGAATGGCGTGTCCTAGTGGGAAAATGACTTCAGCATTATATTATATCGTGCATGTACATTACCTATGTCTGACCCTTCCCTACAAGCACAGACACACACATGATGTGATCCGTCCGCACACTCTGCAGTGTTTGTAGGTGGGGTGTTGGCTGACTCACTCAAACCCCATTTCAGCAGCAAGCACACAGATGTTCGTTCTGATTCGCTCCAGTTCATCTCCCTCCACCCCGTCCCTCAGTCCACCGGTCATGCTGGAGAATTATTTATTAAACATAACTAACGTCCACTTCAAGCCGCTGGAAGAATACAAATTTCAGTCATCAGAGAGAGCCCCGAGAACGGCATGAGGTAAATAGTCGGTTGACATTCAGCGGTTGTCGGGAGGTTTTGCCTCTGATTCTCTTCATATCTGCTCTCTGGCGTCTGGCTGCTAAAGCCTTTTCATCTGCTGTGAGTGACTGATGTGGCTGCCCTCTCCTCCCTGGGCATCTGCCCAGCTTATTGAGCAGCCCCTTGTGTGTGCCTTCAAAAAGATACAGATAAATCACGGGCTAAATGTCAGTATCCAGTGGCCGTGCAATGTCCACAGGCTTCACTAAGCTAAAGTCATACACCTCGCGCTCAGTAACCCATCCACCATAACTCCGCCGTCCTCTGCACACACACACAGAGACGGACACACACGTCTCTCAGTGAGAGGGATGTGAGGTGGATGTAGGGCTCCAGCCAGCTGACTCATTTCAGTGATAGGAGAGTATCCTGTTCTGCAGCCTGATGATGGATGGATGTAATGTAGGAGAGTGGTTTCTCTTCATACGCACCTACCTGACCTCCTGGAGATGGACGTCAGGGATCAGGTAGCGACTCTGTGTGTGTGCGTGTGTGCGTGCACATGTGCGTGCGTACGGGTGTGAGAAATAGTGAACACACCATTCCCTGAACCTGGAATTAGTTTTTTAGCTGCAGCCACTGGTGACAGCAGGCAGTGAAGTGAGCGACCAGCCAAGAAGCTCAGCGGCGAGGTGTTTCCAGTGATGAAATGTTCCAGGATCTGCAGAGGTTGTGTTAATTACTGTGCTGTTTGTTGAGTTTGCATCTTTGTGAGCTTCCCTTTGACCAGTTTTTTGTTAAAATGTCGTCTTGAATTGTAGATGTTCGATTTTTCATATTTTTTCTACTTCCTGCCCAGTTTAATGACTTGAGACTGATTAGATATGCATCTCGATACATGTTCAGCGATTCGATGCATCTCATAAATTTTTAAATAGCAAATGATTCAGTACGATATGATTCAGCCCAGTCATGATGCGATATGATACAATGCAAGAAGAAATCTTGATAGTTTTACTAAATCCTGTGACAGGAGAGACCGAGAGAGGGGGACATTACAGCGGTGTTAACATCTTATTAGGTATCTCATTTGTAAATGAGGTCCTGTAACCTAAATGAGAATCTGTGAACAAACTTTAAAAATGATTACAATGCATTTTAGCAGTAAGATGATATGCTACTACTGTTTCATATGAAGAGTGGTTAATTCTAGTTTTTGTTGTCCCCCTTGAAAGCACCAGCAGGGCTGAACTTAATTTTATATGGGCATACCACTCAATCCCCTTAAATCTTACACACTGGACCTTTAATTACAAGCGGTGGAGAAATAACATTTATTCCAACAAGTACTGTACTGTGACTATTTAGGTAGGAAGGTACTTGTACTTCATTTGCTTGCTCAATCTGACCAATACTCCAAAATCAGAATTATGTAGATCAGAGAAATGCTTGCGTGATAAAACGGGTTGGTGTTCTCACTTGATAAGTGGTTGTACTAATTAATCGACTAATCGATTAGTCAGCTAATTGTTTCAGCACTAATGTATGCAAATATAGCCCTGTTGTGTCAGCGGGACGGCATTAGGAGACGTGTGTGTGTTTGTGTGTGTTTGTGTGTGTGCGCGGAGGATGGAGGCAGCATCTGGGTCAGCCCGGCAACAAGAGATGCACACATCAAATCAGTCACTGCGGCTCCTCGGGGCTGCGCTTTCCAACACAACGCCTTCTGCTCTGTTGTGCATATTGTTAGCAGACGTGCTTAAAACATCACCGCTGACGACACGAGGCCTTTGAACCCAGTTTTAATCACAAATAGGCAACAGAGCCCGATCATGTATGAGACTGATGAGACTGATACAGATTTTAGAGGGGAAACACTCACTAATCACCGATAAGGCGGCCGATATAGAGAACTTTTAAGCAGAAATAAAAATAAACCTTTTCTGTAACAATTGTACACAGATTTCGCATGATATGACTATACAAATGTACTAATGATTCTGTTTTTTTAAACAAATAACTTCATAGACTCATTAAAGTCTATGATATATTTTATTGTAAATAATTTAGCACATGTGCCAACCAACAGTATACAAGAACCCCGAGACAAATAGTACAAATAAATAGCTAAATATTGTTCATTAGTACATTAGTAGTCATTAGGGGTGTAACGATACACAAAAATCTCGGTTCGATACGTACCTCGGTTTTGAGGTCACGGTTCGGTTCATTTTCGATACAGTATGGGAACAAAAAGCAAAAGTGGGAAAGAACAAAAATTATGGTTGCCCACAATTCATGATATGTACATTGTTTAGCAGTGATCAAGATAGGAACATCACGTAGCATTATGCATCCTTATAACCAACTTTTTATTTATTTATTTTATTTTGCTTAACTGGGCGAGTCATGAAGAGCATGAAGAGCCTCTTGAGGAACGGGAGTAGGGATTAAAAGGGTAAACAGGCTCAAGTGAATGATTTTTCTATGAAGGAGGCCCAGGTTTTAATATTTCTGTGCCGGGAGCTATTCTGATTGTATCTCGACTTCTCTAATGGAATCATGGAGAGGACTTATTTAACACAGAGTTCACATGAAGGAACTTAATATGACTTTGAACTGGATGAGAGGATGTCACATGGAGAAACAGGTGGTATGAATATGTTTTAAACTACATTCCCATGTTTCATCAGACAGTATAACATCCTCCTCCCATGCCAATTTAGTAAAATTCCATGAGGGGGGGCTAATATCCTGTATTGTTTTATAGCTCCTTTTCCCAAAAGGGTCTAATTCTAGTATAGCGTCTGTGAGGGCTGCATGATTAATCACAATATTAGCAGAATTGCAATATGGCCAAAGACAGTATTCAGATCACAGAACCAGAACCAAATCACAATCTTTATTTTAAAAAAAGGGAAAATGTGTGAGAAAGCAGCATTATAATGAAGTACTGTGGTGCTGCACAGACGCCCTGGTCTAAAAAATCTTGTTCTCCAGATGGAAGAAAAAGTGTTTGTTGGTACAGACCCCAACAAATATCACATCATCACAATTTTAGTTTTTTTCAGTAAAAATCAAAAATTGTAATGCATAAATGATCATCCCTGCTAATCGTATTGCAAGTCACAATTACAGTTTCAGTCAAAATAATTGTAATATTACTTTTTTTACCACATCGTACGGCCCTAGTGTCAATCACATTTTTAGGTGTAAAGGAGGACGATGTTAAGTGTTTCTTTGCAAAACTACACACCTGTAAGTATCTGAAGAAATGGCTCCTCAGAACATTTCAATTGCTGAATATTTAATACCGCATAAGTATAATTTTCTGCATTATATGCTCTGCAAAAAAAAAAAAAAAAAAAAAA
>JAJHUR010140343.1:0-11447 GCA_027495735.1 Lutjanus campechanus | reverse complement strand
GTAGCCATCATGCACACGGGCTGCAGGTGTAGCTGCACGTGTAGCTGCACGTGTTAGCGGCGGAACGTAAACACACGCAACTTCTGGCCCGTGAGCCAAAAAAAAAAAAAAAATTCCGGCCGTGAACTCACCCGTGCGCAGCCCTGTACCGAACCGAACGTCGCGTACCGAAACGGTTCAATACAAATACATGTATTGTTACACCCCTAGTAGTCATCAGTCATTTTTTTTAGATACTTAATTTATAGATTCTCAGTTTACAAAACAGAAACAGACACACTTTACACCAGTAATACAGAACCTTCAACACCAAGACCAAAGTGGGAAAGAACAAAAAACAAAAAGAATAAGCAATTTAAAGAAAAAAGAATAAAAATAAATACAATTACATGTAATTAGGTTGCACACAATCCATGATATGTACATTGTTTAGCAGTGATCAAGATAGGAACATCACGTAGCATTATGCATCCTTATATCCAACTTTTTATTTATTTAATTTATTTTGCTTAACTGGGCGAGTCATGAAGAGCATGAAGAGCCTCTTGAGGAACGGGAGTAGGGATTAAAAGGGTAAACTGGCTCAAGTGAATGATTTTTCTATGAAGGAGGCCCAGGTTTTAATATTTCTGTCCCGGGAGCTATTCTGATTGTATCTCGACTTCTCTAATGGAATCATGGAGAGGACTTATTTAACACAGAGTTCACATGAAGGAACTTAATATGACTTTGAATTGGATGAGAGGATGTCACATGGAGAAACAGGTGGTATGAATATGTTTTAAACTACATTCCCATGTTTCATCAGACAGTATAACATCCTCCTCCCATGCCAATTTAGTAAAATTCCATGAGGGGGGGCTAATATCCTGTATTGTTTTATAGCTCCTTTTCCCAAAAGGGTCTAATTCTAGTATAGCGTCTGTGAGGGCTGCATGATTAATCACAATATTAGCAGAATTGCAATATGGCCAAAGACAGTATTCAGATCACAGAACCAGAACCAAATCACAATCTTTATTTTAAAAAAAGGGAAAATGTGTGAGAAAGCAGCATTATAATGAAGTACTGTGGTGCTGCACAGACGCCCTGGTCTAAAAAATCTTGTTCTCCAGATGGAAGAAAAAGTGTTTGTTGGTACAGACCCCAACAAATATCACATCATCACAATTTTAGTTTTTTTCAGTAAAAATCAAAAATTGTAATGCATAAATGATCATCCCTGCTAATCGTATTGCAAGTCACAATTACAGTTTCAGTCAAAATAATTGTAATATTACTTTTTTTACCACATCGTACGGCCCTAGTGTCAATCACATTTTTAGGTGTAAAGGAGGACGATGTTAAGTGTTTCTTTGCAAAACTACACACCTGTAAGTATCTGAAGAAATGGCTCCTCAGAACATTTCAATTGCTGAATATTTAATACCGCATAAGTATAATTTTCTGCATTATATGCTCTGCAAAAAAAAAAAAAAAAAAAAAAGATTTCATATCATTAAACATTTACGTCAATACCAGTTTATCTGTGATAGACCCATAGCTGGCCAATATTTTACCGATATATCCACTGATTGATATATTTGTCAGTCTCTTTTGCAGGCAAGTGGGTCAGAAATCTACTGACCCAAAGTCAGTTTTGACTTGCCCCTGTACAAATGGTTTTTTAAGGGTAATCAAATAACAAAAAGACTCAAGTTAATTGTCACGTTTAATCTAGAGCTGCAGCGTCTATAAAATGTCAGAAAATAGTCAAAAATGTCCATCCAAAGTCCAAGGTGATGTCTTTAAATGTCTCATTATGCCAGTCTAAAATCCAAAGATAATCTGATTACTATGGTAATAAACAAGGAAACATGGAAATGTCCATATTTGAGTGGTTGAAAACAGCATTTTCTGCCATTTTGCATGAAAAATGACTTTAACAAACATTCAATTATCAAAATAGTTTAATAGTTTAACTTTTTTACCACTTGTGCTGCCGGGCAAGTGAGTTGGCAGATTTACTTGAGTAATGTGGCATTATTCCTGCCATCACAGACAAGCGGGCACACCTTAATGCTGATCCCTGAATATTCAAGCCTGCGGACAAGTTACCTCAGTCGGTACCTGTCCCATGAAAATCTCTTTTGACACATTTCATTCCAGCAAACCCTCAGTTACACCACATTGTCACCATCGCAAAGAAAATCTTTGATCTCTGATATGTAACAGTGTCATCTGGGCGTGTTTTCAGACCTCGCAGCATCCTCTCTTTTTTTTTGGGGGGGGGGTGTAAAAATGAGAAAGCAGAAAAGAACAAGATAGAGACTTTTTGTGTCCCCTGGGGTTCTCTTTGATGCATCGGGCGGCAGATTGTCAGCGACAGCCCGAGTTATTGAGGCTAAGAGCGCATCACTTTACTTGCTCTGCAGAACCGTAATCCACAGAGCTGAAGCAGAAGCTGCTGCCGCTGCTCCGTCTATCTCCATGTGGTTCCTCTCTCTCAGATCCTTCAATAACACACTCATTGATCATTCCCAGTGTCGCTTCTTTCATTCTCTCTGATCCGCTGATGACAATGAAGCCCTTTGTCTCCCTCTCCATACGATGGGATGTAAAGATCGCTCTCTATCATGGAGATGAGGCGAGAAAGATTGTTCCGCTCTTTGATCTCTTGTTTCTCACAAAGTCTCCCTGGAAGCTACAGTACAGTGTGTGTTTGTGCATGTGTATGTGTGTGCACATGTATGCTCACGTGCAGTGTGTATTTTTCCTTTGTTGGTTCGTGTGTGTGTGTGCAGCAGGTGTGTGTGCGCGCATGTTTGCAGATAGACAGACGGAGGTTTCAGACCACAGCGATGGCAAACAGCGGCAGGCTTTTGATGATGCACAGTGCAGAAGGGAGCTTCTTCTTTTCTGCATCACATCCAGACGGCCTCCAACACAACAGATCAGCCAAATGAACAATGGGGTGAAGAGGAAGCGTGCGCGCGGAGGCTCACACACTCATGCACACACACAGATAACCATTCTCCTCTCCTCTTGAGCTCTGCTGCATTATGTTAGCAATTTCATCCAGTCATTTTATCTTGTTTGTGTGCCTCACAGGAGGGTTAACCTCACTGTTCGAGGTTTTAGAGCTGTGCATTTTAAAGTGGACCAGAGCTGCTGGGATACTAGAGCCTGGAGATGAAAGAGAAACCAGGAGATAAAAAAAGACAGGTGCAGAAGTCTAAAGACACCTTGTTAAAAATCTCTCCCATCCTTTCTCTCCCCTCTTCTCCTGTCCTGTCTGCTTGGTCATAATAACTGGAAATGCATGCTTGAACAACGCCGTCGGCAGTGGTGGACAACAGAGGTCTCGTTAAAGTCTGTCTCGCTGTATTGGCCTGATTTTTCTTTCTGTTGTTTGTTAGTTTCATTTTTATTTTTTTTTGTATAACACCCTCTACACTGCAGGACACAGGCCTCTGTCCAGTGCACTAGTCTCAGTGGACGGTTCTGTATCGAACTGGGTACGCTACCCAGAGTGGCAAACAGAACGTGTTGTAGAGTTGGTCAGTCATGAGTAAACTGAATTATTAGTGTCACTGACAGAATCCATAGCTATTAGCATTGGAGCTCCACTCATTGGTAAACCAGCTCAGCCATGATATACATTATTTCCTGGTTAATAGCTTATTAAAAGAGCACAAAATTCACAGAGATACAATACAAGCCCTTCCCAGTCTCCTCAGTCTCTGTCCCCGAATCACTGGCTCTGCTGGACAGAGCGTATATGGAGTTATCAGCAGCAAGAATGCATAATGTCAAGCAATCAACCGTCACTGGGCTTCTTTTACTGGCAAAGTGAAAGAGCTTTTAAATTCTTAGACCATACATGGTTATTGTTTTGCCAATAATACCATGCAGCTATCTTTGCAACTTACCCGTTGATTCCACCAAGCATGGCACGTCTGTGCCAGGGTTCTGATCCGTCCTCCGCGGGGCCGTAACCTCCACCAGCGGCGTTTCAGAAGCATTCCAGCAGCGGAGCGTTTTGCCCCCCTGATTTTGTTTACTTGCTCAGATTTGCTCTTTGTGCCTCCACCGTGGATAAGCAGGGTACGTGGTTAAATAGTTTCTTTTCTGTCTGTCTTTATGATCGTGAGTCTGCACGGGGTCTTTTATTTTGAAAATTAACCAGATTTTTCCTGCCTTATCTGTGTCTGACTTCCTGCCTGTTCGATCTTTGATGCAGCGTCCGTCACAAATGGACTCAGCACGTATTTGAAGCGGGGCAGAGCAGAGAGCTGCTTCTGGGGAGCGTGGAGGTGCTGCTGGTGGAATCACAAGCATTGATTTTCAATACTGTCACTGTCAATACTGCATTCACTAATACTGAATTTATTAATAGGGAACTATTGAAGAATTATTATTATTTAGTTATTTAGTTATTTTATTATTTATTTTGAGGTAGAAAAGACAATAATTGGCTGGTTATTTCTGCTCCGTAGCCTTGGTCTCCTTTCTAATTAATTAAATATGATAAGATATGGAATCATGAAAATATTACCACATATAGCTTTATTTTGACATGACTCCTTCCAACTATAAAAGCAGTTTATTACCCACATGATGCATCTGTAAATCATCCCCGTTCAACCAGATGATGTGTCTGTATCCATGGCAATATGTGTCATCACGTCCTTTAGCAAGAATCTTTGGAATAAGGGTGCTTATTTCCTATGCGCTCATTATTCTACACTTGTCTAAGAAGGCTGATTGCGTATAGGACACAAAGCACACTAAGCTAGACAATGTCATATATGCTGCAATTACTTCTGTCACCAGCTTTTAATGATTTGTTTTGTCACACAAACACCGTCATATACTGCACACCCCGTCTAATGTGAAGTTGAGTTTTTATCCAGTGTTTTTTCAAACTGGAATATTCTAACAGCAAACCGCTAACCACTGCAGTGTCAGTGGGAGTGTCCTCTGAGCTGCACTGCACCTGGAAGACTGCAGGGCAGATAGCAGGGCTCAGGGAGGCGGTTGGACATGGATACCGGGCGAAGGAGAGGTTAATGTCATGATCTGTCAGTCTGCTCCACATCACAGGAAGCGGACAGGAGAGAGAGGGCCCCCTCGCACTGCTCAGGATGACTGCAGGGTGGCTGTGACTGTGCTTTCACCTCCATGCCCCGGCTAAGAATCCAAAAGGGACAGACAAGAGAAGCCATCCTCGACCTGAGCGTTATTTCAGCTTTTTGTTAAATGTCTTCCTCTAAGCCACAATAGGATTAGAAAGGACGATTCCAAGGTCATTCCTCACTGTCTGGAGAAAAAAAAACACTTTTGTCACATGCTGTAACACAGTGACTGAGGAGGACGTGGTACCTTGAATTAATGTGAACTCACCTCTTTCAGCAATAAATCCATTACACCCACCTACGCGCACACGATGGCTGGCTGCTCTGAAGTTGTAAGATCGTGGACACACATGCTCCATGTATCAACAGAATAGGTGTGTACGATTAAACGGGCCAAGAAATCACTGAGCCAGTTTTATCTCAAACATGTAACTAATGGATATTTAGTACAGTCAGCCAACAAAAGCAGGCAAGCCATCCGTGGCCAAGAATATATTTCTGAATGCTCAGTGCTTTGGGACGCCATCTGTGTCTATTGCCAAGTGCACTGATGATTATCACATTGACTATAATAAGCCCGCAACATTAAGCCTGCACGCAATGTGTGGCAAGACCATTCCTTTCAATTATCCGCTTAAAGAGTTGATCGTCCCGTTCTGCCAAGGGTGAATAGGGATAATGTCATTGTCCTTGTGGCACAGCGAGCTTGAAATAGTATCAAGAGTCACTTCTCCTCTAGCACCTCGTCCTCTCCTGTCATGTGTTATCTAAAGGAATTTGATACTCCTGCTTTATGAAGTCAAACATGGTGAAAACTTTTGATTTAAAGTTTCTAACGACCAGGGTTGGGTATCCTTTTGGGATGTATCCGAGCACAAATATGTTATTTGGGAAAAGCCCAAATTAGACGATGGATACCAATATTTCTTCTATCCGAATATACAGGAAAAAAATATTTCCTAAACGCACTGCAGTAACTAGGGCTGCAACTATTTCCATTATCAATGAATCCGTCTAGTATTTTCTCAATTAACCATTTAGTTGTTTGGTCTATATAATGTCAGAAAATGGTGAAAAATGTTGATCAGTGTTTTCAAACGCCAAAGATCCTCAAGTGTCTTGTTTTGTCCACAACCCAAAGATGCCCACAGATAGTCAGGTCCATATACAGTAGGTGTTTACAGTCTGCTACTTTGTCTTTTGGCTACCACAGCAGATCATCTGCTTGCAGGCACACCAGCCTCCACCCAGCCCGGTATGGATCTGCATATTTGATTTGGCACAGGGTTTTTAAGCCAAATGCCCTTCCTGATGTAACCCTCCCTGTTTATCCAGGCTTGCACTGGCTTGTGCCTCCCCAGTGGATGGGGAACAAATCTAAAGTTTGGGGTTTTTCTGATACTGGTGCTAAAATGTACATATACATATACAATGTACAAATACATATATATATTAATGGTGTTAACAGTTAAAAGTTTACTTAGATATATGTACAAATACTTTGCATAATAATTTCACATATAAGTGAAACCCAATGTCCTGAAATGCCCTATTTCAACCCTTATATGTAACAGTTACAGTCCTGTTAACAGCAAAGTAAAATTTGAAAAATTTGAGTGGGTGTTCGTATTCTTCAAACTTCAGCTTAAAACTTTGGTTTTAATTATTTTGCAGAAATATGATCATATTTGCTAATCTGAGCAAAGGCCGCTGTCGTCATCAGCATCATCTCCCTGCTGTCAGGTGTATCCCGTGCGTCATCATATGCCTCGCCGCTCACACGCTGCACGTCTCGCCCGCTGTTGGAATTTTGAGTAAATTCCAACAACACTTTAGATCGTTTAGCTCGTCATTTTAACTGTGTTTACTGTAGCTACCAGCTAACAGAAGGCTAACATCATGTCACCGGCTCTCAGAGCTGTGTAGAGTTAGTGTTGTGGTTGTGTTAACTAGTGGTTTGCTGCTGCAAAAACCTGAAAACAGTTTAATCTGAAACTAGCATGAGTGGAATCAAAACTTTGATTTCTTAATGTTGTCTTTGGAATCGATTCTAATTTGGAATTAGTTCTCAATGCCCAGCTGTACAGGACCAAGTCTTTTTTTCTTGTATATCAACAAAGCAAAGTTACAATTGGAAAAGTGGATGTTGTATCAGGAGATTTTCGACCTGATCATTAGCCATTTTACACCAGAAACACCCAGCTTGTGCAGACTGACCTTATGTTGAGATACAGTCCCACTAATTGGATTTTAAGAGGGTGTCTCTAACCTGAGGGTGAGAAAAAAGGGTGACTGGGGACATTGATTTCCCACGTGTAGCATTTTTCATCCCAAAGCCTGCCTACCTCCATCCACAATTAATCTCTTTGGGCTCTGCAGCCACTAATTGACTTCACACTGACTCTTTTATTTTTTATTTTTTTTGCCAGGGCAGTCACAGCTCTTAGCTTAAAGTATAAGAGCTTGTCTCAGACAGGAACACACGCCACGCCTCTTCCATTTCGAGGGGAAGCGTTTAAGGGGAGTGGTAGACAGTCTACCGCTGCTGCTTTCAGTGAACACGAGCGTGGGTTTGGGGAATGAGGCCACTGGCGGTGGAACCCTGAAATCCCAGTCTCTCTGTGCCTGCCGCTTTATGGGGAGTAAACAAGACATGCCAGAATCCTAATCTCATTTGTCTCTCTTCCATTTTAAGGGGAGAGCGAAGAATCAGGGTGTCCCTTATATGCCAGTAAACTGTTGATTCTCTCTCTGCCTGTCACACAGAATGAGGCAGGACATTCTGTTACCCTGAGTTGCCAAATGAACCTAACAAGGTGGTAATTAGCAGATGGCGGGGGCTTTCTCGCTGTTTCCGGAGCTACACTACTGTCAGAGAATTGCCTCATTAGACGCCCACTGACACCCCTGCTGGTGACATATCTGCATTGCTTCCGCTCTCATTTAGGAAAAGCATTGTGTCTATGCATGACTATTGTAATTTAACTGCCTGTTTACTGGCTGCCTGGGTAAATATCTTTACTGCTAGTCAATTGTTTTGGCCCCAGTGAAGTGAGGGCACGCTGGCGTGCAAAGAAGCGAGCCAAGCTGCTCGGATTTAGAAGAAGAAAGGTCGGTTTGCTTTTGGCAGATTGGCTCCTGTGCCAAATTCATGCAGCACTCAGACTGATGGTTTCACCTGAGTGCTCTGTATCTAGAGTGCGAGGTTATTTGCCAAAAAAGTTGCTGTATTTCAATATTTCCCTTGTTGCCAAGTATGTTGTTTATTCCATCTAAAGTCTAGCTCATGAGCATATTTTTAGCCAATGTCAGACGGTCAGTCGAGCACTTTTCATCCAGACTGAAATGTCTCAACAGCTTTTGAATGGGTCAAATTTAGTGCAGACATTCATGGGAAAAAGAAGTTTACTGATTATGATAATGCCCAAACTTTTCCTTTTGCACCAGCATGAGGTTGACATATTTCATTTTTATTTTATTGAAAGTATTGGATGGATTTTCATGAAACTTGGGACCTTTGTGTCTCGCTCAGAGTGAATTCTAATAACCTTGATACATTGACTTTTCATTTAATACCACCATCACAGGGCTCAACAATAAGGATTGCCCTCTTGCTCTCTCAACCCACCTGCTTGACTGGGTAGGTGGTAACAAAGAATTAAACTGTTAACCTTTTCTTTTTGTTTGTTTGTTTTTAACAGACAGGTCAAGGAAGAACAATCAGTGTCATCATAAGTAAAGTGAAATGCCTAACATCGTGCAAAATAAAAATTAAATGTATGAGTATGAAAGTAAGTCTAAAGTCTTTGTGCTCCAGTCCCAAGTACAGTCTCAAGTCAAGACTGACAAGTCCCAAGTCCTAAACTTGGAGTTTCAAATCATAAACAAGTCTGTGAAGATTTATAGTCATCCAGGTCTAGGACTTGTACATAGGCACCAAGCTCAGTTGCCTAAATGCAACCTAAAGAGTCATTAACAAGACATAATATTGCGCTCTTCACCAAATGCAACATGCATGTTTTGCACAC
Organism: Lutjanus campechanus; assembly: GCA_027495735.1. Taxonomy (NCBI): domain Eukaryota; kingdom Metazoa; phylum Chordata; class Actinopteri; order Lutjaniformes; family Lutjanidae; genus Lutjanus; species Lutjanus campechanus. The sequence continues at coordinate 2,302 of JAJHUR010140343.1, read as the reverse complement.
TGCACTTTATTGTTTGTAGACTTAGACGTTGTAGTTTTTTTAAGTGAATGAAATTATCTTTTGTATGATTTTTTTTGAGCTGGTGCTCAGTAACATAAAGTTAGTTCTTCATAGTTCTCTCCTGCAAATTGATTGGATGCTGTCAGATTGTTTTAAACAAAGTGGATCTTGGGGATTGTGCGTCGACTTGCTGAGTCGATTCAGGAAATGAACGGAAATGAGCTGATTCAAGGCACACTTTTTAAATAACAGATTTTTTAATCTTTGGACTTTGGGGAGGTATGAAGTATTTTCAATTCAAAAGGCTCATGTCCAAGTGAAGTCACGAGTCGAAAGTGATCAAATTTCTTACTTGAGTCTGGGTCCAAGTCGCGCGACTTTCCCCACCTCTGCCTTGGTTTATGAGCAAATACCTGCAAAGCTATAGACATTCCCATTATGCTCAGCTGTGCTTGTGTGCTCGTGTTAGCATGCTAACACGCAAGACAGTAAACATATCTGCGAAACATCATCATGCTAGCATCAACATTTTTCTCAGTTTTGCTGTAAATCTGGCAAAAAAAAAAAAGATTGTAGACTCCGAGTTTGTGCTTCACAGTAAAAGTTGAGTTGAAAATGGTGCTCCACGCTGCTTAACCTGTTTTATAATGGCCGAGTAGAAGGACTGAAGTGCTTGTTCGCTGAAAAACAACTTGTCTCTCAATGAAAAGACTTTCTGGAAAGCACTTCAGTAGTTTTGACATTAGTTACAGAAAATGACAGATGGTGAGGTGAGCTGAGAGTTGCAGTTTCCCATGGCAGAAACCAAAATGTAAGTGTCCTGAGGGAGTGAACGAATGATGGGCAGCAGCATGTGCTTTGTTTCATTTCTGTGGATGTGTGTGAGAGATGGAGAGGGAGGGACAGACAGAATGTCAGGGTACTGTCAGTGCATCCATACAGTCTGTTTTCACTCCTAACTTTGATCCTCACTTGGAGGATCTCTTTCATTATTGATGTGAGGAAGGCCTCTCCTCTCGTCTTCTCTCTCGTCACTTCTCCCCTCCACCTCCTCCTCCCACTCCTTTTACACATACAGCATGTGTAAATACTAAAAAAAATAATACAAATTTAGACAGAGCCAGAGCAAGGGCTTGGTTTTTAATGTGCCTTTATCCAGACTGATCTGAGAGACAGACAACAGGCAGAGAGGTGGCAACAGGTAGACACGCACATCACTTGAAAGCAAAGGCTTGTGATACGAGAGAAAACAAAAGGTTAAGTGGCTAGAGGTGGGAGAAAGAGAAAGGAGTAGATGCAGGAGAGGCCGATAGCTATTCAGAAAGTGATCTCAAACATAGGTGTGAGGAGCCCTGTGGGGATCTGCCAGGGCTGATGAATCTCCACAGCGAGGGAGCCAAAGACGCACAGTAAGAGATGGAGCGATAGAGTAATGATGAAGGGGCAGGAGGAGAGAGGCGGACTGAGTTTCCACGTGTGTTCCCATGCATCATCATTACTCCTCTCTGCAAACATCCCCTCTCTCTCTCCCTCCCTCGCTCCCTCTGTTTTTAATGATTTTGCCATCCTTGAACTGCAGCCCCACCACCACCACCCCCCTCTGTATGAGAGAGTGTCTAATGGCCAGATGACAAGGCACAAAGGCTCCCATTGTGTCCCACATGCCTCGTACTACCAGCCTGGCAGGCCAGTGATGCGCTGCCTTGTAACCTAGCGGGAGGCTGAGAGTTGCTGCTCCCTCCCTTTCTCTTTTTCCCTCTCCGTCTCTGGAGATATGATGTAGCACGCTAACGCAACCTGACAGGCGGGCCACAAAGACTACCCTGTTAGAGGCACTTGAGTGGGAGTTTGCTTTGGGCAGGGGGGTGATTTGCATGTGTTTGTGTGTGTGTGTGTGTATGTGAGAGAGGGAAAAAGAGAGATTGATTTTGTTGACCCAGTGGGGTGCTTACCCTTGGTTGCAGGAATCCTGTGGTAACAATTAGCTCCATCCATTGTTGACAAAAGGTGTTTTAGCCACTTAAATAATCAGTTGAAGTGTATGTTATAGTTAGAATATTTTCACAGCTTTACTTTGCCGTCAGACACCCTTTTCTGACTGGAAATCGTGGTTATATAAGCTAAATTATTGCTCTCTCCAAACCAACCAAACTCCATAGACGAAATCAGTCCTTTTACTTGGCAGATCACAAGAGTTGCTGGTCTACCGCTGCCTTGATCTTTTAGTTAGTGTGCGGACTTGGTGCATCAAGACTCTCCTCTTAAGATACCAAACTCACACAATAACACAAAGTAACTAACA
>JAJHUR010140342.1:23866-107353 GCA_027495735.1 Lutjanus campechanus | reverse complement strand
ACAGACATCCTTTATCATCCATGAAGCACGAGTTTGTCGGTTTGGAGCGTGAAAACGGTTGCTTTTGTGCGTGGGCATATAGCACTTTATTTTCTGGTTTGTTTTGTTTCCTTTGTGTGTGTGTGTGTGTGTTTTCTGTGACTGTGCAGGTGTCTGATTTTGCTGTATGGTCATGAATATTGCAGTGTGCTTCTATTGCCTGTTGTTAGTCGCACACACACATAGACAAATGAGCACAACAGCCAACCACATGCACACACATGCACATGCACACACACACACACACACACTGACGGAGAGGGAGCGGCCTGGGTGAGGTCGGGGTCAGTCAGTGCTTTTGCTCCGGCCCATTGACTCAGGATTGGTGCTCCACTTTGGGTACAATACAGGGCTTTGCACCAAATACACACACGCACACAATTACCCGCACATACACACATTCATACACACACACACACACACACACACACAAGCAGGGAGGTTAAACAATGCAGATGCATCGAGAAGGGAAGGGTTACTGCTGCACATGCACTACCCAATGACCCACTGTTTAAACCACTGAGTCAGACTGCAGCTGCGTGTCTATTGCATATCTCTTTCTGCTCTCCAGTTCTCGTTCTTTCGCACCCACCTCCCACCCCTCTTTGACTCTCTCGGTCTGTCATTGTGTTTCAACGTGTTGTCATTTTCAGCAAGGTCAGCCCTAATGACAAGCCGACGCACCGTACACACGGCCCAGTCATAACAATAAACACCAGTCAGGCGGAGGTGTATCATTTCCAGCACGCCGGCTTACCTACCTGTGTAGCTGCAGGTAACAGGTCCCAAATCGCACACTGTCACGGTATGAGTCAGGGGAAGTCCCGCAGCTAATGTGCACTGACACAGTTTTCTGAGATGAAAACACTACTAGGCCCTTATTTGCTCAAGTGACAAATGTGGCTCATTGCATCTGCTTACAAAAAGAGCTCTCAGCAAAAGCATTAATGATGAGTTTAAAAGCATTTCCACTATCAGCACAGAGAGAAAGACAGGGAGAGATGGAAAGTAACCACATTCCTTACTGTACTTAGAGTTTTCAGGTATCTGCACTTCAATACTTATTTTTCTAACATCTATTTACTTCTGCTTCCCACATTTTAACACAAATTTCTGTACTTTCTTCTCCTCACATTCTAAAAAAAACAGGCTTGTTGTTGCTTGTTCATCATTGCAACCTAAATGGATGGGACAACAATACATAGAAAAGACGATTCCTTGATCTGTCCATCAGTGCATATCACCATGTAAGACATAACAAGACAAAAAAAATGCTCCACAAGACATAACAAGACAAAACAGACAGAGAGGTAGTGTCAACCTCCTAAACAGCATTTTGTAAATTATGGTCTCATTTGGAGTAAAATGCATGATAAAGCAGGGGAATCTTTTAGGCCATGGCTGCTGTTTTTGCCAGTCTTCTATTTGCTGATAGGAGAGTAAGGGAGAGAAGTGTTTGTGACAAAGCTAGATTTGACCCTACTTCTGCTGCTGCTACAAGCACATGATATTCACTTCAGCTCACAGAGCCACTCCCAGAGAGACAGTTCTCATTGCGTGAACTGGCTCAGTGAAGCTTCCAGACCATTTCGCCTGAGGCCAACAAGCCAAAGCTACATTTGAAATCTGATTGTATGTGGGTTTTTCTGCACTCCCTTTGGCAGGAACCCTCTTGGAAGTCATGTTGTCTCACCAGTTTAATAGGCACATACACATGTCAGAGACTCTGTCACTCAAAGCACGAGGGGGTGGAATTCAATGGGAATCCCCAGCTGCAGGAGTAGTATGCCATCTCTACAGAGCTAGACATAATTCTCAAGGGGTCTTTGAGTTTGAGAGTGTTTGCATTTGTCACCGCTGGTGCTCCTGAATGCAGCAGTAGTGGCAGCAGGTATTTGGAGAAGGGATGGTGAAATCCTGTGGTTTTACTCTTTTATTTTGCTCCCAAGTCCCGTTTCCTGTCAGCTTAGCAGGCGAGATGAAAGAGGGAGACAGAGGAAGAAAAAACCTCAGTACCCAAGTGGGCTGAGAGACTTCTTCAGGTTCATCCCATGGAACATCTCGCACTCCCTTCCATGACCAGGGACAGTATAAGCTCACTATCAGGCTCTGCCGTTTCATCATCTTTTACTATCTTGTAGAACAGCACAGCGGTTGAGATAATAACGGTGGCTGCATACTGCGCCTTGAGCGCCAGGTAGTAAAAGATTCGACATTTATAGTCTTCCTTCCCTGCTCTCACAGAGCAGGCATCTTTGCCAGTAGAAATAAGAGAGTGGAAAGTGTTGAGGAGAGAAGGGATTTGCAGGAGACTCCATTTTGTGTGCTTGTGTGTATGATGTGTGTGGCAGAAGACAGGCGTTAAAGTAAAGTAAACTTGAAGTATTGACAGACAGTGAATCCAATTGAAGTGTATTGACCTCTGTTGCACTCAAGAGCTCCTCTTTTGTGGCTCCTAACTTTATAACCCCCCTCTCCATTCAAGCCTTCTGTTGGGTTATATATCTTGTGGAGTTTTACAACCTGTTACTTACTGCATGTGTGTGTGTGTTGTCAAGTGTGTGTGTGTCTTGCAGCGCCCTGTGGGAAGCGGAACCGTTTCACAGTGAGACTTGCCGTTGTTTCCTTTCCCCTGTATAAAAGCAAACGTCTAATTGAGACTAATTAGTCAGACAAGGAGCCGCAATAAAATGTCACACAATACCTCACAGATCACCCACCTCGATCTTTGTCTCTCTCTCCCGCTGTCTCTTGGTCTTCCTGTCACACACGACGCGGGCATAGGCTACAATACTTCTTTGTCTAATTAGTTCTAATATCGCTCTAAGCCCGTGCTTTCTGTCATTGACTTATTCGGGCAGTTATCTGAGAACAGCTTTGGTCAAAGCGTCTTATCTCCTCTGCAGGACAAGTTTTATGACATTGTTGTAAAACCATTGAAAGTTTCTATTGATATCCCACTGTTCCTCTTTGTCTGACCTGGTTGTTTTCTTTCTGCTTCTGTTTACAGAGACGCTGATGGACACGAAGTGGGCCACGACAGAATTAGCCTGGACTGCACACCCTGAGACTGGGGTGAGTTTACTGTGCAGTGTGTGTTTATGTGGAGTAAAAGTGATTTATTAATGGAGACATAGATGATGAAAGAGAATAGATAATTGTGTACCCAACATAACTGCCTTTGTGGTTTATCTTTGTACTTATATTATTACATGCTCATGTGTGGATTGTAACTTTATATTAATTACTGTACAGAGCTTCTAAAAGTGATGCCAATGCAGAAGTGCCTTAAACCTGCATTCTGCCTAATGGCCAGCAGGTGGCAACTCCATTGGTTACAAAAAGAAGTCTGATTGTATGGAGTCGCATGGAGTACATTATGGTCTCATTTTGAATAAAATAGACAATAAAACAGAGTAGACTTTAATGCGTTGTTACTGTGTGATTGACAGGTCACTGTCAGTGAGTCCACTCAGTGCAACAGATCAGATCAAACTGTCAAACTAAACAGTGCTGATCAATCTTCTGTCACTAAAACTCTAGGTTGTGCATGGATCAAGGTTCTGTTACTACATTGCCTTTTTCTCATGTAAAATATTTTTGGAGACATGTTTTAATGTTCTGTTTAGGTGTAATAAGAGAAAGATTGCGACCAAGTGACTACCACTGTGTTCCCGCCTCCTCAGTGAAGTTTTCCAAAACGCAGATCAAACTGTCAAACTAGTCACTGTTGAACAAATATAGATCAATATGCCATACGGCATTGCGTATTTCTTGCTTGTAATATGAGACAGATTGCAAAAAATAAATAAAAATAGCTCTCCACCCCATAATGCCAAACTCAAGGCTGGATTTTGTCATGTGCAAAAACTACTTTTGACTCCATACTTGTATAAAGGGTAAACTCAGAATTAAGTATGTGTGCATGTGCCTTTACATATAGCGTGTCTGCATGCTTCTCACATGTTGAACAGTCTTGAACTTTCATCATCAAATCACTCAACAGGATATGTTTTAGGGTTCAACAGGATGCGCTTTTTAGCGAGCAGAAAAAGATACACTGCAATCCAATTTCACCGACCCGCCCAGTCACAGATGTTCCCTTGCCCTTGCCTCAGTGCGCTTAAAACATGTGAAAAACGTCAGTTTCCTCATGAACTAACCTTTTAAGCGCTAAAATATTTCTTGGCGTTGACCCATTGCACACCCAGGCATCCAAATCTACCACACACAAAGTGCCAGTGACAGCCGCGTCTTGCTTTCCCATGTGGTCTCCACAATGGCCTAAAGAGGAGCAGAAAGAGTCTTGACCCCTCCTCAGCTACACTTCAAAGACCTCCAGCACTCCTCCCCTTGGCTTTGTGTGGCCCTCTGACTTGGACCTTGTGTTTTAAAAGTTGGGCCCCCATTTTTTATATTTTGTTTTTACCCCAACGATCTTGCAGGGAGCTGCCACCCCAGCTGTTAGAAAGTTGCCCACCCTTGTATTTTCCCCGTCCTTTATTTCCAAGTAAGTAAGCACTAATGAAACCAGACACACTAGCCATATAAGCTGGAACAATCAGTAGGTTAAACCCCCTCGCAGCTTTTCATGCCCTTCTTTCCCTTCGTCCTTCCCTCCTCCCATCAGTCCATCTTCTGTTGCCTCCCTCTGCCCCCCTCTTCCTCATTAAGCTACAATGATGCTCCCACTGGTCCCATGCAGAATGGCATAGGAACTAAAAAACGCCTCCCCGGTTCTTTTGCAAGCAAACCCGCAACAGATGCTCCTTTTCAAGAGATATACATACAGTGGAGAGCCTTTTGCACTCCAGATTTCCCACATTGCTAACCAAAAGACTGGAGAGGAGTTTCTTCACTGGCTTTTTTGTTTTCTGTTTTGCAGCTGAATGTGCCACAGACGGTGGTTGTCCCTGAGTTATCTTTCCGTGCTTCATGTTTTTCCTCCTTTTATTTATACACTGTATATCTTACACAAAAAAATCAACCCTCCCTGTTGTCTCACTTGTGTCTTTATGCACAATATATGTGTGCTTATTTCTGTGCTTTTGAGGTCCTTGCAATCTGTTTTTCTTAGGGTTGTTTAAGAGGAACCGATACAGTGGCCGAGAGGACAAATAAAACAACATACTGAGAGAGCTGGGAGCGAGGAGGAGAGCACTGAGAGACTGAGATTAAGTAAAATCCAGAGATATGTCCATACAGAGAGAGGGAGACAGCATATAAGAGAAAAAAAAAATCAATTTCTAAGAAAAAAATCTTTGAAATAAACCCACTCACAAACAGACTCTCTCCAAGGGATGCTGTCCAGCCAAGTCTGAGTCACAGCATCTCGGTCTTGTTTTGTATTGCACAACAGATAAAGCAATAGACATAAAGCTACAAGAGGGAACATAAGTGTCTATTTGTGACAATGAGTCCAGAGACAACCGGTATATAGGTGCTACTATTAATGCCACCAGTCTGGGTGTAAAAACTAGGTGTGAAAGCCATTTCTGAGTGTTTGTCTGAAAGAGCACATTCAATTATTGACATGTGCAAGGCCTTCACATACCATGTTATTTGTGTGCATGTGTGTACATGTATTCTTTCATTTTCTTTCACCTCTGTGTCTGCACTTTGGTATGTGGATCTCTCAGTCACAATGTCTGCATCTGTCTTCATAGCCTGTAGCATGTGTGCATCATGCATGTCTGCGTTCAGGTGTCTGTGTGTGCATGTCAACACATATCTCGAGCTCCAGTTGAGTTGGCGCTTGAATTTCCAATTTTCTTCACTCCCCTGATATTGTGTGTGTCTTTGTCCATATACCATATCATTTATCTTCCAAAACAGATGGGTGATGGAAGGGGAATTCCACTTTATAGCAGGGCTCCCCTCAGACCTGGAATGACACCCACAGGGTGTCCTATAACCATACACCAATAACAATATACCAAGTTAGTCAGCCTGTGCAGATAATAACTATTGTTATAGTGTATCACTATCTGCTTCACAGACCTCCAGCATGCTAAAACATGTTATGAACAAGCCAAAATGTCCATTAGCTTTGGAGAGCTCATTCATGCCAACAACAAACAGAATACGCTGACTATCGACAAGTACCTTGTACCCCACTTAAAATAATACAATTTATCCCTTTAAGCTAAAAATACTAGTTTATATAAGTTGCCATCAGTGTTGCTGATGTTTGCCTTGAATTCATAAGGCTAAAAGATGAAAAGTGTATTAAAATCTTTCATGCAACACAACCTGCTTCCTCATTCTCCATTCATATCTACAGCTTGTTCCTAGGAGTCACACTTTTGCCAAAATCTTGCAAAATATATTTATCCAGTGGGGCTTTGGACCTTTGGGGAGGGTAATAGTGCGTCACAGAAGCATTGTTCATTGTCATCTGAAAGTAAAATTTAAAGCTTTGATTGGAAAGGACAAAGAGAAAGTGGACTGAACCGCAAATCTTGCATAACGATTCATCTTGCTGGAAATCGATGCCAAGAAACTTGACCCTTTTTCACATGACCTACTTAATTCATTCAGGCCTGGTAAGCAGGCGTTCGGAGTGTTTGGCCACTGGTGCATATCTTGGGGGGGGGGTGACCTCTCTCTAAACACACGCATAGAAAAAACAGACACACACCTACACATACATAAACTCAAACAAACACACAGAGCAAGTAGACACGGGCAGACAGACCCACATAAGCACATTTAAACAAACACACACAACCTCACACACACTCTCACAAACACTTGGCTGTATTGCTCTTTTGCAGTGGGTGATTTATTACACTAAACTAAATACCCATTGACACTTCATGCTTTTAGCCATCTCATTGACCTGGCTGGCGATTATCGATTCCCTCTGGTCGCTTCCTTCTCTCTTGCTCTCGTTGGGCCATCGTTTTAATGCCACGGCTGAGCTACGCCCATTCTGCCTCTCTCCCTCATGGCCTCCAGGGTCTTGGATGAATAGCCCTGTCTCCACCACATCCATATCACAGCCTTAATTAAGATGCTCAGAGCTCAGATGGAAACAACTGGCTCTAGAGAACAAATTGGTGCTTTTATGCCAGAGTTTCAAGACAGTCAAATGTTCCGCGGCAAACTTCGGTCCCGAGAGTGCAACCATGGATATTTTCTTTTTCATTATAGATGTGTCTTGGCATTTAAAGTGGCAGAGGCGGTGAGTGATGTGAAAGACTGTCCTGTAATCAGAAGGTCACAGGTTCAATCTCATGGATTTAGCTAGCACATCCAATGACAGCCATGTAAAGTACATTTATTCTTTTGTCTAGTTTTTTTCTGTTATGTTGGCGACAGCCGTGACTGGAGGTATTATGTTTTCAGTTTCTTTTGAACGAGATATCTCAAGAACGTCTTGACAGATTTTCTATAAATTTGGCACGAATGACAGCTTGGGCTCAAAGATGAACTAAGTAAATTTTGGTGTACACTTTGACACGTCTGTTCCATTGTCATGATCGTGATATCTCGTGATATGCTTGGTTCTGTAAAAACACTTGAACCTCTTTATCAGTCCTCTGTACTCTGTAAAAGCATGCTGTGAAGACAGCATGTTTCTCACTGTAATTTATTCACTGGAATCATACATGACAATATAGTGATAAAAAATACACTTAATACATTTTATTAAATATCTTCAAAGTATTCACCATTATATGAGTCTAGACATCTGGACAAACATCGGTATAAATGGCAACTTGATCAGTTGGTGGAGGCAGCAATTCTAGTTCTATTTAATTTCCCTTCTCATCGTCTTTTAAATGATTTAATGCATTGCCGTGCCCTATGCAAAATGGCTTTGTATTTGAAAGGTGCTATGCAAATAAACTTGCCAGGCCTTGGCTTAGCTAAAAAATAAATGCACTCTGTTTGCCTGATAGGAAAAGAGAACAGATCCCTCAGCACACACGCACACACACACAAAGACATATTATACACACAGGAATCGCTATTTGAAGTGAAATGATTTAATCGTGGTGTCCTCATTCGAGATTGAAAAATGCATTAGATTACAGTGTCTCACAGCAAAGCTTTTACAGTCTAGTTTGCTTGCGCTCATTTAATGAAGCTGGTAATCAAAGTTTAGAAAATTTAATCCCATTTTATCCAGAGTAATTCACCCCCTGGGTACTGTAGTAGCATTGAAAGATGTAGAGGAGTGTAAAAACAGAAAAGCATGAAGGTTAACCGGCGCCTTTTCCCTGTCTTTATTAGAGGACGTTGCGATCATTGCTCTGTAATTGAAGCGTAATTGGTTGTGAAGCAATGTGGCTGCTACTTCCAAACAGATATGAGGTAAACATGCTGTGGTGGCTCAGTGGTGAGGAGGTGACAGGTTGCTGTAATTGTGATGAATTTGCAGTCCTTGTCCCTGGCTTTTTCGCTACACTAACCAGCGATGAAAGGCGTAGCATGGCAAAGGCAAGGGATTTTAATTGAAAATACCCCAGAAGCGATGAAAAAATACCTATTGGTTCTTGCTCTCTAGGTCCTAACCTCTGCCCCGTTTCTTTGATTCTTTCTTTATCATGCAAATTGACTGAATGTAGCGAGGCATACAGGCTGGAGATGGAGTGAAAGTAAATATTCCCGAAATCTGACAGACACAATGTCTTCTGTCTGTCAAAGATATCAACAAACCTTTGGAGCCTCTAATATGTTTATGTTTCTCTTTTTCTAACTTTTCAGTGGGAAGAGGTGAGTGGCTATGATGACGCCATGAACCCCATCCGGACGTACCAAGTCTGCAATGTACGTGAGCTCAACCAGAATAACTGGCTACGCAGTGACTTCATCCCACGGAAGGATGTGCTGCGTGTATATGTGGAGATGAAATTCACAGTGCGCGATTGCAACAGCATTCCTAACATCCCAGGTTCCTGTAAAGAGACCTTCAATCTCTTCTACTATGAGTCTGACTCAGACTCAGCCACAGCCACCAGCCCTTTCTGGATGGAGAACCCTTACGTGAAGGTGGACACTATTGCCCCAGATGAGAGCTTTTCCATGCTCGAGTCTGGACGTGTAAACACAAAAGTCCGAAGTTTTGGGCCATTGTCCAAAGCTGGGTTCTACTTGGCCTTCCAGGACCTTGGTGCTTGCATGTCACTCATCTCAGTTAGGGTCTTTTACAAGAAGTGCTCCACAACCATCGCCAACTTTGCTGTTTTCCCAGAAACAGCAACTGGGGCTGAGGCAACGTCCTTGGTCATTGCTCCGGGAACTTGTGTCCCCAATGCCCTGGAGGTGTCTGTGCCGCTGAAGCTTTATTGCAACGGAGATGGAGAGTGGATGGTTCCTGTGGGAGCCTGCACCTGCTCAGCTGGTTTTGAACCAGCCATGAAGGATACCCAATGTCAAGGTGAGTGTTTTCATAACACATTTTATTAGGGCTGGGTCTACCAAAGTCAAAGGTTTGTCAAAGATCATTATTTTCTCTCCCACATGTCAAAAATGGAAAGAAGCTCCTGCCTGATGGTGCCTCTGAGGGAACACACTACCTCAAATACAGAAGGCTTTTAGATCACAATGTTCCAATGGTAGAGGCCTCAGTGGTTGATGACTGTCAGCCATCGGCGATGGATGATGGCATCATCCATCTGCCCAACCCTAGATTTTATTACTCAGTGTCAGTGGACTAATCTAGAGGTTATAGAGACATACTTCAACAGGGAACACAAGGTTCAAACCATGTGTTAGCTGCTGAACTTAACCCAGAGCAAGTCTATGAATTTTTACAAATCCACAGCGCAAAGTGCTAGTTTATTCCACAGTCTTACGTTCTTGGAAGATGATGGTGAGGTTGGGGGGGGGATTTCCCTGTGGCGATCAATAATGTATCACATTATTACTGCCGAGAAAAGTTACATTTGCATTTTCAGCTCAGAGCATCTGATGGTTCTATGCTGAGTGAATTACAATGAGTGGGTAGTAGGGGTCAAAGTCTTGCTGAAGGACGCTTCTTCTGGACATGTGGATACACGCTGATTGTTGGAGAGATTGAATCAGTATTCTTTCAACCACAGGTTACAGCCTCTATCACTGGATTGTCCAGCTGCCACATTATTATGAGCCATTTATTTGCCTTGTGTTCTTTGACACATCCATCCAATGACTACAAGGTAGAATAATACACACTCAACGACACTGTCAGCAGGCGGCTGTTCACTTCTCTGACCTCAGTTTTGCCTGGCAGCTGGTTGCTAAATAAATGGAAATGCAGGGGGAGGCTGTCTGTTTGTGAGAGCGGCGAGGGTCTATGATGGTTTCAGGTCTGATGGAAAACATGACGGGTTCACAGGGGTTGAGAGCAAGGTGAATTTAAACAGCAAGGTCTCGGCTAAAATGGAGTGCAGGTGACAACGGGAGGAGAGGGAAGGATAAATGGAAAATGCACGTGTGTTGAGGGGTACAGGGGCGTAAAATTAGGCCTAGGATGCGTAGGTCAAATGGAGACAGCAGAATGAGAGGGAGAAAGGAGAGCTGGCAGGGTTATTGATCAGCGGGGTTGAGTTTGAGGTGTCCGTGCATGAGTGGTTTATGTATGATTTGCGCGTCGCCCTCGCCTGCCAAGGTCTGGAGGGCTCATTCTTCTTCAGAGAGAGATGAAGCTGAGAAGACCTTTTGTTAAGCACCCATGAATGAGAGCAACCCATCTGGGTACTTTGCTCCTGCATCATGCTCCCAGTGAAAACAACCACTCTAATTTGACTGGCAGTCAAAACAAGTTCTTTTTATATCATCAAGACACTTTATTTTGCTTGCTTTGGTGCTATTAAACCAAACTTCATTTTGAAAACAGGTGTTTCATGGTATCACTGCTTATTTTACACAATAAAAACTACAGAAAGTTACACCATCATTAACACTCTTTTCTGATTCACTTTGACCTACAGGCACAATCAGCACACAGGTCATTTACTCAACATTATTAACTAACCTGTGATGAAGCATTTGCCACAGACACACATACTGACTGGACAATTTTACAGATCTCATTTTCACCCAAATGGGGCTGTGGTCATTGGATGCAACGTATGGCTGCTCTCATACATACTGATGATCAGGTGTGTAGGTGGGTGGTGTGGGTGGATACTTTACACTGGCAGCTTCTGGCAGACCCTAAATATTGAATGTGTGCTCACCTCTAGAAGGAGAGTGTGTATGGTAGTGTGTAGTAAATCTAAAGCATGGTGTGTGTGGTTAAAAACTCATTTGTTTGTTCCTGGCAGCTCAAGGTTAAAGCCCTGGTGACTGGGCCCTGATAGAATGTTCTCTAATCAAGCCTCACTTGAAACCACAAGGGATAAATCTCTTCTTCTCTTCTCACATCATCTCTCCTCATGTCTCCTTTTCTCTCCTCTTCCACCATTCACTCCACTCATCATCTATTTGCCATGACTCTTCCTTTCTCTGCCTTTCTGTTGTCCTGCAGCTCCCTGTCTCTGTCTTTACCTTTCTGTCTCCCGTTCTTTCCTAATCCGAAGGCCGTTGCTCTCATTAATACCCCACCAGTGCTACAGTGAGGATGTCTGCATTAATATTAATCGATGAGCCTCTTTTTTCTTTGCTTTTCCACTCATTTGCTGCACATTTTTCACCCCCAATATTCTTTACTTTTTTTCTTCATGCTCCACACTTTCCAATTTCAGCATACTACATTCTAATCAGTTCCTTAAGCTCTATGTTCTGCATGAGAGGATAAGACACAGGGGAGTGGGGAAGGGGGGGGGGGGGCACTTGCAGGATTAGCATTTTCTATGCCTCCACCTCTTCCACCTCTCCCTCCCGTCTTCTCTAGCCCCCTTGTCTCTCTTTCTTCCTCATTCTTTGGTGGTTCCTCTGAGGGGAAAATGGATGAAAGGAAGAGGATGACCCCTTTACTCACTGGAAGTGATTGATCAGCACTTTTAGCCCTTCCCTGCTTCTTTTAATGTGAATGCTCCCTCAACATCTTTCGTTAGGCTAACATGTTCAAAAACCAATACTCATCCCCTGTGAGTTGAGAAATTACTTGTAGTTTACTTTATGTTGAGTTAACTTAAATAAACTTGCGCGGGTTATGATGCAAAGTCAAGAAGCTGTTCTCCCACCTGCGAAAGCTCGAGGTCGTTTCTTATCTGTTTATCAAGCGGTACTTCCTGTTAGCCAGTGGTGTGGATGACTCTGATTAATGGTGGAAGAACAAATACACTCAGTGCTAATGTACACGGCGCAGCCAACTGGTGGTTTTGTGCTAATATTTGAACTTTCAGAAATGGGGAAAACAGCAGGAGCAGGAAGTGGTCTGTTGTAGATTTGACCTCCAACCTCGGTTGTTTTCTACAGGGAACGAAGAACAAACATAGGAGCCGTGGTGATAATTATCATTCAGAGGGGCAAACATAGCTGTGTGTCCTTGACATTGATGAGCTAACGCACTAGTGGGTCAGCTAATCAACTGGCCCCTGTAAACTTTGCCTGTCTTACCTGCTCTCGTCTTTTTTTATTAAGCACTGCGGCAAACTCATTCATCTTTTAACGAGACAGTTTATCAAAGATATGGAGCCTGCCAAACAGTTCTGGATCACAGTGCTGCTGTCAGTGTTTCCACGTATGTCTGCAACTTATCACCTGAGTAATAAACGTCCAAACAGCCGCTATAAATGGAGATAGGGCATTCACAAGGGCTAGCTGAGTTTTCATCGGATTAACTAGGCGTCACTAATCAAGAATCAGTCCAGGTAAACACTGTGTTGAAGGTACTTTTGTTTAGGTCTACAGTACATTGAGAGTCATCTTAAAGGGGGATGCTGGTTTAATCAAAAGAATGCTTGTTAGAATGCCCCCAGCCACTTAAAAAAGATTCAACTAAAATATCAATAGCAGTTTAAGTGTACACTACATTTAGAATATTTTCACTGCTTTACAAAATCATGTCATTTTACCTTGCAGAACACTGGTGTTGCTGGTCTACTGCTGCTCTGATCTGTCTGTTTGTTTGTGCTATTGTGACTTCAGGGTTTTATATGGATAATTCAGATTCACCAAAGTCACACGCTAATACAAACAAACCAACAGATCCCAGCAGCGGTAGACCAGTAATTCCTGTGTTCTGCGAAGTAAAATGACTGATTTTGCCTATGGAGTTTGGTTGGTTGAGGGAACTCAATATTTGGCTTATGTAACAGAATAACATCAGAAAAGGCTGTCTGATGAAGTAAAGTAAAGTAGTGAAAATATTCTAATATATCATACACTTAAACATTGATTTTTTTTTCGATTGATTCTTTCAAGGTTGACCTTTTTTGAATCTATTGTAGCCAATACACTGATACAGTGTACAGATAAGTACAGATAAGTGCCTTGTACAACCCTACAACAAATAATCTGAACTATCCCTTAAAGCACAGAAGGATGCAGAGATACTTTCTGAGAGAAGCCTCTTAACATTGATTATACTGAAGTCTATGCATGTGTATAGACATGTATCTTTGTACAGTGGTGCGCAGACACATGTTTGTGATTCTCTGTGTGTATGTTTGTATGTATTTGATAAAAGAGTAAATTCAGATGAAAGCAGCATGCCAGCGTTTGACTCTGAGGGTCGTGTATGTAATTTGGGTTGACAAGACTCTTCGTGAGCATGGGTTTATGCAAACAGCTACATGCTGCTCAAAAAACCCTCTCCCTTTCCACTGCAGTGTGCAGAAAATGCACTCTCCATAAATGAAAGAAAGGGGAACATGTGGCGTTGAGGGGGATGGAAACACATGTACATAAACAAACAAGTGCTAAACACATTGAATAAGACATTTTAGTCATTTTGACCAGTGAGCTGGAACAGTGTTTCGAAAGCAGGCAATGTAACCACAAAATCATCCACTATAGTTATAGACATTGCCTCCTGCTGTGAACACTCGCATACTAAAGCTCAGGATTAGTGTAAAGTTTTCATTCCAGAATGAGACTGCCCAGCTGCCCATTTGGAAAATGTGCCTCACACAAGTCTGTTATAAGTGTACCTATACAGCTTTACCTTAAACTGCTTCATGGCTACTTTCTAAACCAGACCTGGGCAAAATGCAGTCCACTGAATGGTTCTATCATGAGCACTTGGAAATATTTAAATGAAAGTATCCACACATGGAAATATAATTTTGCTAACCATTCAACCATTATTGAGCATTTATTCTGAAAGGGGTCACTATATCTTTTATCTTAAAATGTAACTTTTTTCCATACATCCACATCATTTATATTGTTCTCATTCTACTGTTGCTGCTGTTATCATTATCGCAACCTGTATCAAGCATGTGTTATTTACACTTTTATTTCTCCATTTTTCTCTATTTCTTTCCATCAGCTTGCAGCCCTGGCACCTTCAAGTCCAAACAGGGTGACAGCCTCTGCCTGCCCTGTCCAGCCAACAGCCGTGCCACCTCAGGCGCAGCCAGCATTTGCTCCTGTCGGAACGGCTACTACCGCTCAGACACCGATTCCCCTGACTCCCCCTGCACCAGTAAGTACAGGTTGCTTTCAACTGACTGTATTACGCATGTTTGAAAGTCATATTGAAAATGATTAATGCTGTTTTTGCAATCCTTCTTCTCTAACTTCTGCTTGTTGATGTTCCGTGTCAAAATGCAATCAAAATACAGGTAATCAAATTTATTGGTAGCCATAAAACACAATTCTTGACTCTGTGGTAAATGTTCTCCCAAGCTTCCCTCTTTGAATTGTGCCCTCAGTGGCTGATAAAAGCCCTTGGGAATACGTTCCCACCACCCCTCACCGATGGCAAACAAGTCTGCTTGCTTTCCCAACATAATCAACAACTTTATCATCAAACCCCTCCCCCGCCTCTCTGTGAAGTCTGCTCTCTGAATCTGCTCTCACTGCTGCCACAGACAGTTGAGGAAGACAGTGGAGGATTTTTTTCTAGTAGCAGAGCCTTCGTTAAGAGCAAACACGCACACGTAGGAGCTAATTCATTCGCTACTGAAGAGAGAAGATCCTTTTTTTTCTGTTGCTGGGGTGGGGGGCTGATTCTCCCACAGTGCAGTGAGAGATAAGGCTCCGGTAATTGGATAAGAATTGCCAAGGCTCTGCCAATAGTTTGTCTCTCTCGTCCCCCCCAGCACTTTACACACACACAGACGCACACAGACACACAGAGGAAATGAGCATGCAATTCAAATTTGAACTCCTGTCCTCTTTTTTTACTGAAAAAAAAACTGCTGGAACAGTCTCTTGTTATGTGGAAGAAAAAACATTCTTGTTAATGCATGAAAAATGTACTAATACTACAGCACAAGGAAAATTCTTGGGTCATGAATTGTGTTGATAGCAGCTATGGAATAATGAATGTTTGTGCGTATAATGATATGTAAACTGTGTTTTGCAATATGAATCTCCGTCTATTGTCAGTATGTCTCTCTTCTGTCACCAAGGCAAATTTCTTTACACCTATTGTGCACAGAGATTAAATTCATTCTCATTCCAAACCTATTTTCCTCATCTCATCCACGCTTTACCCTCCCCTTTACAGCTGTTCCTTCTGCACCACGCAATGTCATCTCCAGTGTGAACGAAACCTCGCTCGTGCTGGAATGGAGTGACCCACGTGACCTGGGTGGCCGTGATGACATCTTCTACAATGTCATTTGTAAGAAGTGCCTGCCCGAGCGGGGAATGTGCTCGCGGTGTGACGACAACGTCGACATCTCGCCGCGCCACCTCGGCCTAACCCAGCGCCGGGTGGCCGTCCGTAACCTACAAGCCCACACGCAGTACAGCTTCGAGATCCAGGCGGTCAATGGTGTTTCCAACAAGAGCCCCTATACACCTCAGTTCTCTACAGTGAACATCACCACAAATCAGGCTGGTAAGTAGAGCCTCAGCCTTATGGCTACCTGTCAAAGATCAATATTGAACTTGTAGGCACTGCTGACTTTCAAAGACTGGAGAAAAAAAAGCACAAAAGAATGTCAGAGAATACACTGAAGAAGTAGAGATCAATTTCTTGTATGCACGTAGGAGTGTGTTACATATTTTCCCTTTGAACAGGGATTGAGAAGGAAGACATTCTTCTGAATGAGCTTAGAAAGGGACCTTTTTCACACGCCCACAACATGCTCTGTACTAACACTGCTACAAATAGCAATAGCGAGGCAGTATGTGTATTCAAAGTGTTGAACCCTCAGTATTCTAGCTGCCCACTGCTTCCAACCCACCGCTCCTCCAGCCCACAGCAACAACAGTAACTAGGCCAACGTAGCAATCAGTGCTGAGATGAAATTTCATGGGTTCAGAAGACTGAAACCAACCTGATGCATATACAGAATAACTGAGGGTAGTAATTATAAGCTGATGCCTGTGCCGCTTATAACACTAAGATGAACAATGTAAATTAAAATCAAGATTAATGATTTAAAATAGGTAGACAGCAGCAATGCACTCAGGCTGTCTGAGGGACAGGGGTGAAAAAAGTAAAAAGGACATGAGCTACGTATATGTAGTGGGGCACCAGTGTGCCAAAAGTTTTTATGTATTTATGGTAAAACAGTTCCAATCCCTGATTTAGATTAAAATAGTTTTCTTAAGTGACTGGAAGTACAATAACTACTGTACTTCTGTAATAAAAACACATTGGGAACGACTGAATATTTAGCCATTTAGAGGCACATAGAGGCCAGCTAATTGTCTAGCATGTGATTGCAGCCTATGGCACCTGTTTGTCCTGTTTTGACCGCTGGAACGGCACCCTAGGGGGCACTTTACCATTTTGTCTCCACTGGAAAGCTACTCTAGAGGACACTTTATCATGTTTGTCAGGAGACAGTTTGTCATGCTTTGTCCAGTAGAAGGACACCCTATGGGGCACTTTATCATGTTTGATCTTCTATTGGGGCATCCAAGAGGGCACTTTTGCAGCATTATTTTTAAACTCCACTACTTGTAGAGTGTGTAGATGGATAGATCTTTTTTTTTTTTTAATTACTGAAGAAATTTGGTAAGTTTAGTTGGTTCAGTTTACTTTAAATGCCCTCAATAAATTTCTGTGTGGTTGAGCTTACTCTGCGCTTTTGTTCTTGTGAGTTGGTCTCTTTGTTGAGGTTCTCCCAGGGCTCTTAAGTTGTGCCTTGGATGTGTTTAGTCGCTATGTTAAATTTGCTGTTTCTGCAGGCTGTGACAACACCAAGGATTATCCTTTGCTCCTTTACCCCATCATCTCTCTCTTCTCTCCATGGCCTTGTCCTCCTCACCTCTAACCTTCCTGCTCCTGAAAGCTTTAGGAATGCCTTCTGTTTGTGGGTCTAGGACCCAAAGGCCCTATTGGGCCCCAAGTGAGGGCCTCATTGTTTTATGAGGGGTCCGGCACTGGGCTGACAGGGACCACTGTCCATCTTTGGGTGCTTGGGGTCAGTTGGGCACAGAGAGAATAAGGTGAAGGGAAAGGAGGGGCCAAGAGAGCATCAACTGTGATCAGATTATCCCCTGGTGTAGTCCCAAGACCATCCCTGCATGTGCATTCACCTTTTAAGAAGCAAAATAAATACTAGGGCGGTGATAAGCCCCGGAGGCCACCTCCATGGTTACTGCAATGTCTTCTCCCAGAGGAGGGCCCCTAATCCCCTGGCTGGAGTAACCAGGGGATCTGTCTAGGAAGCATTGTCTTCTGGGGGAGAAAGAGAGACATGGAGGGCCTGGGTGGACGGGGCTGGACTGGGAGGGAAAGAGGCAGGGAAGGGAAGGTTTGGGACAGAAGGATGTCTGGCCACAAATACAGGCAGCAGAGGGAGAAAGGAAACACAAGGGAAGGGGATCAAAGAACTAAAAACTGGGGATTAAAATGCTTGAAGGGAGGGAGAGAGATGGAGGTCTGCAGCAGTGAAAGGGATGATGGAAAGTTGAGAGTTAAAGAAGACAGTGTGGAACTTTATTTCTGAAGAGAAGGTACCACTGGAGATAGGCAGTTAAAGTTATGAAACAAAAGCAATGGAGTAGACTGGGAGGAGGGAGTGAGTCAGAGGTACAGAACAAGCCTGAACTTAGAGAAGAGGAAAGAGAGACAGGGAGGCAGACAGCACATGTGAACAAAGCACAAAAAGCCCAGGTGGGTGGAGTGCCAGTGGGTTTTATGCTCTTCTGTGGATCGACAAACCAATGCAAGCATGTCAATGTGTGTATTAGTGTGCTCCTTATATAAATGGTGTAGTCTATATTGTGTCCATCCATTTGCTTGTGTGGTACAACTACAAACACGGCTACAATCGGAGGAAAACACGACTTCCTCTAAATTACAGGGGAAAAGTGCAGTAGTTCAGCAAGCATGCAGTTAAAAGTGTGAAAAGTCTACATCTTGTATGTGTGTGTTCCCGAGGCTTGCCTACAGTTGGTGCATGGCAGAGGGAACTGCATGTACCAGAGACTTATCCATCAGTTTTGCAGTTTGATTCTCTTGTCACAGGAGAATTAGACATCCCCTCTCTTTCCCCCTGGGAGGGAGAGTTTGAGCATTAGTGGGGAATGGTTCTGCATACTAACTATTGGCCAAAGCTTTTCACAAAGCCGACAGCCTAAGACTTTGTGTTTGGGCTTCTGTGAACACACAAAGGGCATAGAACTTGAAAAGGCATAACACAGAAACTGATAAATAAAGCAGATTTTCCTTTATTTGTTTTGCCCTGTGCAGCTCCGTCTGCAGTTCCCACAGTTCACCTGATGGCGGCCACAGCGAGCACCATGAGCCTGTCCTGGCTTCCTCCAGAGAAACCCAACGGAATCATTCTGGATTATGAGATTAAGTACCATGAGAAGGTAAGCAGCAATGTAAGTCAACGCCTCTAATTCAATCCAATTTCATTGACTTGCATGCTCTCTGTTTCATCTGTGTTTCTGTAAATGTGGGAAACAATGCCTCTGCTGATAAACACATGGTTGCAGTGAGGCAAGTCACCATTTCCAATCTTAGCGTGTGTGATGATCCTCCCCTACTTATTCCCCTCTTCACATCCCTCCATCCCCTCTTCCTTTTTCTCTTTCTCTCTTTCCAATTCTTTCCCACATTTCTATTATACTCTGCCCTTTTCTGCACCCCTAAGTCCATCTCTCCCTCTTGCCCTCCCTCTTATCCCCCCGTCCTCACACAATTCATGCATTAGAAAGTTTCTGGGGTTTTTTCCCGGGACCCAGAGAGTTGTGACTGGATTTGCCTCTGGGAGAGAACAAAGAAACTCAGTGTATATCTGCTCTGGTTGTTGTCTTGTCCTCCTCTCGTCAGATTAACACACCGGCTACAATCTGCCTCTCTTCATTTCTCTCTCTCACTCTTGTCTTTGTATTTTTTCACTGTCCTTTGTGGTTAGATTGGTTAGGCATCAGAGGGGGATGATGATGATGAATGGGATTGTTTTCATCACTGACTGTCTTTGTCTCTGCAGGATCAGGGTGAGGCCATTGCCCATACCATGACTGCCCAGCGGAGCAACGCCCGCATTGAAGGTCTCAAGGCTGGTACGCCTTATGTGGTACAGGTCCGTGCCCGAACAGTGGCTGGTTATGGTCGTTACAGCAGCCCGGCCGACTTCAGCACCAACCTGCAAAGTATGTTACTCCAATACCTACTTCATTACCCAGGGATATATTGAGATATTTGTGGCTTAGCTGCAATACCGCTATAATAGTACTGTGCATAAGCTTATGAACATAATGGAGGCTCAAAAGCTTATAGAGGCAGAAGCTACTATGCCTATTTTTCATGCAAAAAGAACTGAAATCCTTGAAGAGAAATTGACTCATGATCTTGTGAAAATTTACCATTTCTAGCAATCTGTCAAGGTATCAGCCTCACTCTTTCTTTACATCAGACTAATAATCACGAAGTCAAAGTAAAAGAACTGAATAGTCCATCGTGTAGTTTTCATAAATGCATTTATTAGTTCCAGGTTTGCTCTCTGCTTAATACAGCCTGAATAACACAAGGACATGGTTTTACCAATGTAAGCATACAATTCTGAGGTAGGCGTGAGAAGTATACAAGCCTATAGTTATACTTACAGCACAGTTTTCAACTGTACAAATTGATTGCAACTTGTGTGGGTGTGTGGTTGTGACAAGTTCTCCAAGTAACCACTTTCTCTCCTTGACCCCTAAAGCTGACCCTCCAAAGTCATGGCAGGAGCAGCTGCCGCTCATCGTGGGATCAGCCACTGCCACCTTGGTCTTCATCATTGCAGTTGTGGTCATTGCTATCGTGTGCCTCAGGTCAGAATATAATTCCTTGATCAACTTCTCAGAAACAGACATCCCATTTATACCTGGTTTTAAAATGTGATTTGTATCCAGATGAGGAAAAATGTATGTTAATGCAAGTTGTAAATGCTTGATCGTAATGTGATCAGATCCAGTTCATTTGATTGGTGTGAATACAGTGTACCTTGACCAGGTCCACTTGAAAAGGGGTCTTGAGTACAGTTGATGTGTACTTGGGCACGGTTTGAAAACTAACTTTACCAAAACAAAGAAGTAGACTTGGGATTTTGTGATTGGCAGGCTTTTTAACACTGTAGCAACAAATAAAATAAACAGTTTAAGGTGATGATGCAAGTGTACTCAGGTAGAGAACGTTGCTAATGTGAAAGCTGACCAGATAGAAGAGGAGGGCAATCATACTTAGGCAAAGGGCACAGCAAACGTGAAAATGCCCTTTTACACTGACTCATTTACTTTTGTCTGGCCTACAGAATATGTTCAAACAGTGAGGACTTGCAGATACATTTGTAGGAAATCTTTTTCCTCAAGTTCTAAAAAAATGAGATAGCTTCAAATGTCAGCTTTGTTTGCTTGTCCTCCAAACCACCCCAGAACAGTCTCAGTGGATTGCTATGCCACCTGTGAGGGCACTGAATGCCAGATTAGCCTTCTGAATCTGTGAGTAGTAAACAGCTTTGGCCAAAATGCTACTTTGCTCACTGGACACAGCATGGTGGAGCAGCTGTTGGGCCTGATAGGCCTGCCCTCATGGCCCAGCACTCAGAATCAACTGTGCGGTTGCCCGACCACAAAGAGCCCAGATGCGCCCCTGTCTGCTGGGCCCAATTGACTGGGAAGATGCGAGCGGCTGCTCAGACCTTTCAAAAAGTCTGACACCACATCAGCTGGGTCTAACCGCACTCGTTTATCCTTATACCACTCATTTGTCAGGCTGCAAATGCAGTGCGTGTGTGTATATATGTGTGAAGGGTTGGCACCCACTGCTGACTGGCGCCCACTGGGTTCCCTCCACAAGCCAGTTCAGGCAGCGGCTGACAAGCGTGGGCATCGGTCACGCTAGACTGAATAATAATCTCCCTGGCTCCCCCTCCTCTCCTTCTCCCTCCTGCCTCTTCGTTCTCTTCTATTTTCACACCGCTACATTGTGTCTCTCTCAGGGTCTTGGCTTAGCCGCCGCTGCTCCGACTGCCACAGAAGTAGAAGGAGAAAATAGTAATAACACAAAACACAGAGCTTCGGCATATTCCGGAACCGAATTAGAATTTGAAATAAGATGCAAATCACCATCGGGTATTATTGCCCTGGTTACTGGTTAGACAACAAAGGAAGCACATTAACATGTAATTTCAACAACCCAGCCCCCTCGCTCTGTCATCGTCTTTGTGCCCCCCCTCCACCCCCCCCACCCTACCCCTCCTTTGGTGCAGAAGGGACACATGCAGGAAGATACAGAAACTGAGATACATCATGGGTAAAAGAGAAAAAGCGAGGAGAGAAATGGATAAAAATGGAAAGAAAGAATGACAAAGAAGTGAGTCCGTGAGAAGAAAATAAGAGACAGATTGAATTGAAATGAACAGTGTGATGTCTGTAGGGAGAAGGAAGGCGAGACAGCTGAGCTTGCTGTTTGAGTGTGCCTTTGTCTCGGATGCTCATTTTGGGGGGTACCAGGAGCGAATGGCTTTCGTTCACTGCTTCAGACAATGGTATGATATCCCTTTGTTTAGACTCATTACAGTCTAAGCAAATATGAATCATTTTACCACCAATCTTTATCTACAGCATATCCCTTGTTTCCAACGCAAAAAGACAAGGCATCTTTACCATGCCACATTGCAGCATGGATACATCTCTGCAGACATTATTAGGGATCTGTTTTCTCCTCTTGCTTTTGTTCCTTTCTGGTATTTGCACCATGCTGTGTGGAGTCCATGTGACTCAGTTTGTGTTTTCATCTTTCCCAACAGAAAGCAGAGAAACGGTTCAGAGTCGGAGTACACAGAAAAACTGCAGCAGTACAGTAAGTCTCTTTGCTGAGATGACCCTCCTTTTTGCATTGTTCACAATAAAACAGCAGGCATGATCAAAGATCTTGCTTTGATCTACACTTGGCTGGTTTTCAGAAATGTGCATAACGTAGACTGAAATTTTGCTTGATGGCATAGATTCACTTTCCTGTTCTTGCCACTGAATCCCCAATAGTAACGCCGGGAATGAAAGTCTACATTGACCCCTTCACCTACGAGGACCCCAACGAGGCGGTGCGCGAGTTTGCCAAGGAGATCGACGTCTCCTGCGTGAAGATCGAGGAGGTCATCGGCGCAGGTAACCCACCAAAGCTCCTGAGCTACAGGGGGAAGACTGCTAGTCACCTCCAGGCCATTCCGTTAGAGGACTTCACACCAAGCGGTACTTTCACTCAATTCATCGCTAGCCCTCTCATTGCTCCCTCCCCTCCCACACTCGTCACCTCTTAGGAACCCCCTTTTCCAGTATTACAGATGTGTCCAGCACTCTCCTTACCTGTGTTTTAAGCATTACTAGCTACAGTATGTCCTCTTTAAATTAGCCTGACTCACAGTCCTTGCACCCTTACGTTGTTTATCATGCCATGTGCATTTAGAGTAGCTTTATACCTTTTGTTTGGTGGATTATCATTTAACCTGTGTCCTTAAATCAGAGCCCAATCCTGGAACCAGAGAGATGCTGTGCAAGGATGTTTATTTACTTTAAAGGTCCACTGTGTAGGGTTTAGCAGTTCCAAGTGGTGAGCTTGTAGATTGTGAACCCTCCCCTTCCAAACATGTAGGAGAACCTACACTGGCCTTGAATTCCTGCAAAAATGTGAAAGAGAGCCAGAGCTTAGTTTATCCATTCTGGGTTACTGTAGAAACATGGTGGTGCCTTCTACAGATATAAATGAATGAGGCATTTATTATTATTTAATAGGTAACAAAAACATAACATATTTTCAGGTGACACTAATGAAAACACACCTATTAATATTATATTCCATTTCTGCCATATTCTGCCAAGAAATCCCCATGAATCTTACACACTGGACCTTTAAATAAAAATGAACCAGCAGCCATTTGTAATTGATTAAAAATCTCCATGAATCTAATAGAAGCAGATTTTGGACAGTGGAAGCCCCATACAGACAGGATTTATTTCTCTAGAAGACATTTTAATCCTGTGTGAGCGCATGTGTGCAGTTTTTCTCTCATCTTTTCTGTATTAATTACAGCCGTATTGTTTTTGGCACCCTTATTGGCCTTCTATTTTTTATCTTCTTGTACAGATAGACACATTATGTTTTAAAATGTAACTCTGAATATTTACACATGAAGTTCCCCACTTCCAAGTTTTCACAGTCTTCAACATTTGAATTCTGGGATGTTATGCAGATTTAACACAAACCCATTATTTGGTTTTGGACATACATGTGTTACTGAAATTCCATGTGGAGAGTCTGATTCTACATGACCATCAAATAGGTTATGGTTATCTTGTATTTAACTATTTCATGTGTAGCGGGATGTGTTATGTTGCACAGAGCAATTTCTGTTGCCAAGGAGGAAAGCTAATACTTTTCTCCTCCATCCCCTTGAAATATTAATTCCGTCTGGATGGGGTGCAAGATATTTGAATATTTCTAGTCCAGGATTGGCTGTCTCTTACACTGCCCACTTTTCAGTGTCTTGAGAACCTCTTTATTAAAGAGGGCTTCTACTGAATCACTATATTTGACCCCTTTATATAGCAAGCAGGCACATTCAGACAGAATCAGGCATTGCGGTGAAAACACCAGTTATTTGATTAATTTGAATGGGGGTAGTCCATTAAGGCTGCAGTGGTGTTGGCCACATGGGATGCTGAAAAAAAACAAAACATGAAGCGATATGCAGGGGGAAAGTTGAAACAGAGTCAGCTTTTGGAGAAACACAACCCAATGTCACGGTACAGTGGCCAATCACGTCGGCTAATGATCAGACTGCTCTACAGTCAGCCTGAAATGTCTCTGAAACCGGGCGTGGTTCTTGGTTGGTTTATTTTGCATATCCAGCTTTGCCATCTGGATCTGGCTTGCCAGTTATACTGCAAAATGGCCCAAGAAGCTTCCTTTGGTTTGTGTCCATTTGCTTTAGAGAGAGCATGCAACAGTGGTCAAACAAGGTAGAGACTGCTTAAAGAGAGGGACCACTGGTCGCATGAAAGCTTGTGAATCAGAGAAATACAGTGTTATTTCATGACTGTTTCACAGTGGATATTCTAAGCACAAATAAACACCCCTACACTCCCCCACATTGCCGCACAACCCTGCTAATCGCTGGAGCATCTGACTCTGTCTGAATGTGGCCCTACACTATGTGGTTGTCCCTCCTTTAGAAACCCTCCCTAACATGTGATGTTGTAGATGTTGTAGCAAAATATTTTATGTATTTGATATATTTGATAGTAATATCTCTGCTCAAAAGCTGCAGGACTGTGCCAAGTGAGGTTGAGTTTCTTAGCATTGTATCTGAGCCAAAATGGAGGACGTTGTGATGGCAGAGATGGGAGCCCCTACTACTGCTTCTGCTACTACCATTACTACTGCTACTACTACTACAACAGCTCTTCTACTGCTGAGGCTACTACTTGAAACCCGTCGCTTCCCAGCATTCGCCTTTAAAGTGACGAACCCTCAACCCCTGTCTTCCCTGTCCCCTTCCTCTCCTCTACCCCCCTTCCTCAATCCATCCCTCCATTCCTCCATCCCCTCCCCTGACTTCCCTCACTTAATCACCTTTGCACTCGTGTTGACACACATCGCTCTCATCGCCTAATTTGTCTTGCATTCTCGCACACGCTTGGTGTAGACTCTAAACGTAAAGCGTCCATGACCCCGAGAACCCCCAAGCTTCTGTCTCCACCTGTCTCCTCCTCCTGTGCCCGCTTCACCAGCCAATCTGAAGCTTAGCACCAGCCCCTCCTCCCTCCTCTGTCCCCCTGTGCTCCTCTCACCCCAGCACCATACTTTACCCATTTTTTTTTTTATTTCAACATGCGTTTTTTTTTCAACTCTACATCTTCTCACAGTCCGTCACCATGTTTCACACTCACCACGCTGTTTCCTTTAATCTGTAGCTTAACAGCACAAAGTCACTGTATGCTCCCCCCTATCACCACCATCCCCTGACACTGGCCTAGAGTTGTGGCTTCTCTTGCAGTTCCCCCTGTCCCACCCCTCCTGCTACCCTTCCCTGGCTCCTTGGTTCTAACCAGTTAACTGTCCCCTCTCCCCTCTTTTCCCCCACTCTCCTCCACTCTTCCGTCATTCCTCTCTCCCCCCTCCCTCTTTTTCTCTGTCTCCTTCTACTGCTTCTCTGGCTGTCTCACCTGGGCTCTCGCAGGAGAGTTTGGGGAGGTGTGCCGCGGTCGCCTCAAGCTGCCCGGGCGGCGGGAGATCATCGTAGCCATCAAGACTCTCAAGGTGGGCTACACTGACCGCCAGAGGCGAGACTTCCTATCTGAAGCTTCCATCATGGGCCAGTTCGACCACCCCAACATTATCCGCCTGGAAGGTGTGGTCACCAAGAGTCGGCCAGTGATGATTGTGACCGAGTTCATGGAGAATGGAGCATTGGACTCTTTCCTACGGGTGAGAAAAACAGGCACATTCTCATTATAGACGGCATGCATGTGACAGAGTATGTGGAAGTCACTAATGTTACACCCAACAAGTGGCAAAAAGTGTTAGCGTCCAGCTTGACTGCTGCAAAAACACAAAAATACATTGAAAATGGGAAAGAGCTGCTGTGTGATTAATTGTACGAATAGATTAAACAAGAAATCGGAGCCTCCGTGGAAGAGGACTCAAAGTTTATGTAGGGGCCATGTTCTGGTTGGAAAGTGACACACCCTCTATACACAAGAATAGATCTAATAATAGCTATTACATGTAAAATGTGTTTGTGATTTTATCAATAACACAACACTACCTAAGAGTAACAAGTAATCCCATAAAGATCTGCTTGATCTTGCTTTTAGTTATCTCACTTTCTTTGAAGCCATAAAAGGTCTTCTTAAGCTCTGCTGCAGAGCCCACAATGGATATCTGACAAATGCTGCATTCAGGCAATTGGTGACATTTACAAAGAGCTCAGTCTCGAATGAATCACTGCCTCAAAGTCACATCATACATTGTCTGCCGGAGAAAGGGGAGTGATACAAGGTGATATAGAGAAGAGAGCATCAGAGGATGGACAGGTAGAAAAGATGAATAGGTAGAAAAGAAAAAGAAAGTGTGAAGTGGGAGATGATAGATGCAGGTAAGAAGACATATGTAAGGGACACTGAGAAATAAAGATACATAGGACAAATAAAGTTGGAAACTACATAAACATATTCCTTTGTAAAGCGACCTTCATATACAATCAAATTCATCCTTGTCGTTCTGTCTCTTCCTTTGCCAGCTCAATGACGGGCAGTTCACAGTGATCCAGCTGGTTGGCATGCTGCGCGGTATTGCGGCAGGTATGAAGTACCTGTCAGACATGAACTATGTGCACAGAGACCTGGCTGCCCGGAACATCTTGGTCAACAGTAATCTGGTGTGTAAGGTGTCTGACTTCGGCCTATCTCGCTTCCTCGAGGACGACCCCACAGACCCCACTTACACCAGCTCCCTGGTGAGTAAGGATGTAAATGTGTGTATGTATATGTGTCTAAGTGTATTCATGTTTGAAATCAATGTTTAAAGGTGCTACATGTAATGTTTTAACATCAATACATCACTATTGTGTTAATTTTAGCCCCCTTTACAAATTAATCTACAAAATTTCCAAGTATGAGTGCATTCAGAAAATAGATCTGTGTCAAGTCTGTTCCCACATGACATGACCATTTTGAGTAGAAAGGGAGTTTTTTTTTCTTCACACTGGGAATAATAGGTGGGAAAAATAAGAACAGTTGAAACAATGGACTAAGACAAATATACTGCAGCCGATCTCATGTGAGTCACAAAATGACTCCAAAGGAAAGAATTATGAACACTTTTGTGAACCATAAAGTGTTTTTCTGCTTGTCCCTATAGGAGATCCCTTTTTGGTTCCTGATTTATAATGGTTCCACTTGTAGCCCTTTCAGTAAGTTTCAGTAAGAACCCACCCAGAGGGTGCTACAGAGAACCCTTTATATTCCATAGGTTAAACCACTCAGGTGGTTCTACCAGTAACCTTTTTTATATTATGGTCTTAATATCCCTTGACAAACTACTGATGACAGAGTTTATCAACAATCCTTGAAGAACTCTTTCTTCCAGAATGATTCTTTGGATAAAAAAGGGTTTTTAATGGAACCCTTAGTCTTACAAAGAGCCCTTGATGAACTTTTTCATCAAAAAAGGGGTTCTTCACAAGCAAATTGTTCTGATTAGAACCTCAGCCCTTTGAGAAGAGCCCTTTTGGAACCCTTATTTCTAAAGGTGTATAATTGTCATTAATGAATATGATTCAATATAAATATCGGCAGCCTCCCCGACCTGTAAACAACCTGATGAAGCCTCTATTCTTCCAATGCAAACCAGCTAAAGCTTTCTGATTATGTTGCAATCGTATCATGAAACAAGTGATTAGGTCTGATTGAAAAGTCACTTCTATCTTGTGTATCCTGTTTACGAAAGCAAGAAAAAGCAAAGACTTCCCGAGCAATGTCAGGGAGAGTGAGGGATGACGAGTCTCCTGGTGACAGGAAATGATAGTTTTAATTGGAAAGTGTGTGCTTTTTACTTTGAATCACTGCAAGCATGAAATACCAATCACCTCACCTACAGCTCAATTTGTCTGGTAGTTTTATGAGAGGATTATATGAGGGTGATATATTGATGTTGAAAACTACAGCTTGTAGCACATTAAATATTCTTATAGCTTCATGTGTTTGTACATATCATTATCTGTAGCTGTGTTACTAACCTTGTGTGTATGTATGTGGTGTTTGGGTTCTACAGTCTGCATCCATGTGTTGTGCATCAACATTTCCCTTAGACTGTGTTTACTCACCCTCTCTTCCTCTTGTATGTGTGTGATTCTGTGTTTGTGCTCCATCCCTCCAGTATTTCATGCTCACCTACTCATTCGCATATCCACAGGGAGGGAAAATCCCCATTCGCTGGACGGCTCCCGAGGCGATTGCCTACAGGAAGTTCACCTCAGCCAGTGATGTGTGGAGCTACGGCATTGTCATGTGGGAAGTGATGTCGTACGGCGAGCGGCCGTACTGGGACATGAGCAATCAAGATGTAAGCTGTTTTGAAGCTTTTTTTTTTTTTTTTTTTTTTTTCTTTTAACCATAATGTGTTACATGCAGACTCAAAGCTTACTTTAGTATTTTTTGACTTGGACCCTTTTCCCTTGTTTTTGTATCTCAGTAACTAATGAGGACAACAGTTTTTGAAAGTAGTCTAGTATTGATCTTGGCCTTGTTTTGCCACTGACATGCTCAGATTGCTATTCTAAGTGTCTGGTGACATTCTGGAAAGGATCACTACAGAGGCGGACCTTGTTGTAGTGTAAGATAAGTTTTGTTTAACCAGAAACAGCTATTTTATTGCTCTCGCCAAATTAACCAAATTACCTCTGCAAAACCATAATTTTAACATTTTCATTGTCATCTTCATACAAACTTGACAGAAACAGACTGAAACTCACCAAAATTGTCTTGACTCATCTTTCTACTCCTCCAACATTCAGCAGCTCTGGTTTGGTTGCAATAAACCCTTAATTCACATTGTCAGATTTGAAAATATTCTGGCTCCTTGCGACGTCTCTGATGTGCGACCTCCCTCTTGCTCCTCTCCTGATATTTTCACATCTAACATTGAGGGTTTATTTCGACCAAACCAAAGTTGGTGATTGTTGGAACAGTGTAAAGACAAGCAAATACGTTTTGTTTTTTTAATTTCTGTCAAATTTGAATGAAGATTATGTTAAAATTATAGGTTTTCAAAGGGAGTCTGGTCAGTTTGGCAAGAGCAATCAAACAGCTGTTTCTGGTTCAACAAAATGTGTCTTACTCTTTAAAAAAAGGTCTCTCTCTGCAGGGATCCTTTCCATAATGATGCCCCACACTTATAATGACAATCTGAGCCTGTCACTGGCAAAAACAAGCGCTTTCAGTGAATGTGCTTTGTTGGTGCGTGGTGCTTGCAGACACTCTGCTGAAGCTTAATTTTGCTTCTGCTTGCTGCAGCGCTCTTCCTCAATACCAGATCAGTTTCAAAAATTGCTGTGTCCATTAGTCACTAAGAGGCAAAAACATTGGAAAATAGAGACCAGGTTGAAAAATACCTAAGTTATCCTTTAATGTGAAATATACAATATATTTATAATTTATAAGAAATAGTATTAAGTTAAAATCCAGTTCAGCATTAAGCAGAAGCATTTTCCAGTAGAGGATATAAATGTAGATGTTTAAAATTGTAATAATTTTCAACCACTTTTTCTATCACTGTCCAAAAGCCATTCTCTCTCTACATACCCACCCACAACTACCACTCAACACTAATCTTTCTCTGGCCCTTATTTCTGTGTATTCCCTACAGCCTTTTTCCCTGTTTATCTCTGACTCTTCCATCATTTCCCTCATTCATCCTCTCCTATCCTCCCTCTTTTCATCGACCCATCTCTCTCCTTGTGTTGTCCGTCCTCCCTCTACACCGTACTCCATGATTACAAGTGATTGTGATTTCTCTGTCGTCCTTCCTCAGGTGATAAATGCCGTGGAGCAGGACTATCGACTGCCCCCACCCATGGACTGCCCCACAGCGCTGCACCAGCTCATGTTGGACTGCTGGGTGAAAGAGAGGAACCTGCGACCCAAATTCACCCAGATTGTGGCCACGCTGGATAAGCTTATCCGCAACGCTGCCAGCCTCAAGGTGGTCACCAACAGCACGCAGTCCACTGGGTAAGCTCAGCTGTAATATTATGATTTTACAAGTACGTTAGTCACATTAAGTTCAGAGTCAGCCTAAGCTGTATCTTGTGTATGCTTTGTGGAGCTGGTAATGATAAAAGACTTTAACTGTGATGCTCTCAGTTTCCTTGGAGGTCCTTGTCCTTGTTCTGAGGTGGATTAGTGCTTTTCACAAAGGGCAGTACTGTCCAATTATGGTAAAAATGAAAAAGTTCTGAAAACGCAAAGTTTCAAGGCAACTTACTTCAACAGATTTTTGAGTTTTAACAACTGATAATGAATGCTGAGATAATTTACTTGTCTTCTTTTCATAAACTTTAATCTTTGAGTTTTAGGAAAAAAGTTACAGCATTTGATAGTTTATAAAGATGCTATTAACATTAGTTAATACCACACTAACTAACAGTTCATAATACTATAATAAGCATTAAGTAACTGTTAATAAATGTATCTTATTAAAGGTTTACATGTAAAATTGCTTAACTGTGAACATGTTAACTTGTTAATGTTACTTAATGCTTATTATAGTGTTAATTAGCTGTTAGTTAAAGCTTTTTCCAGGATTAACTATTGTTAATAGCGTCTTTATAAACTATTAAATAATGTATGAATTGATACCATAGTTAACATGAACACCATTAACAAATGATCACTAGACACTTTAGTGAACTATTAATGAACTGTTAGCTAATTCTTATTACTGTATAAACTAACGTGAACTGATGAACCCTTATTGTAAAGCATTGCCATAAAATATGTAAAGAAAAGATTACAGGTCAGCAAAACTTTGTTTAGTTCATTTCAAAACTTAAGAGTTTGAACTCAAAAATCTAGTGAAGGCCTTGAAATGATGAGTTTTCTCCACTTTTTTACAGTGTAGGGTTGTGTAAGACTGGACTGATAGATTACAGTAATAGGTCATTAGATTATTGAATGAAATCACTTGACTTTTCAGTCGTGAGAGAACAGGCTGAAGCCGTTTCATTTGCACCTGAGCCAGAGCGGCCGAGATAATGATTTCCATTGTGCAAATATTCCTTATCCGAGTTGATACAGTGTACGTGAGTCACTCTGACTCAGCTGTAACAATTTCTCCCATAAAGTGCACACATTTCTTCCCATGCAACTCTTTAGTTCTCAACAAATGCAGCCTGGGCCATTATGCAAATCCAAATTACCATAGCTCAATACAGCCCTTAAAGCAACTCCCCCGCCAACTGGGAGCTCAATCAATGATGTCACATCTACATTTAGCCTCACTGCCTCTCCCTGAAACCTGTTTCTTGGAAAGAATTTGGAGGAGAGAAGGTGGCAGCAGAGTTGGAGCTGATAGGGAGGGGGATGACCTACCTATCTGTCCCTGCATCAGGGTCTGTCTGTCTTGAGGGAGGGCCGCAGACAATCCTGGTTTGGGCTCATGGGGGAAACCAGGGTCTCGGTTGGCCACCAGAGTGACGTTCTTAGAAGATTAAGCTTGCGGTTAATTAGCTCGATTAAGGCGATGCAAAAAAGAGATGGGAGCGCCTTTTAATTAGCCACTAACGAGATTTTAAACGGGCCAGCGGAGAGGTGGCCTCCTGCCGACAAACCTAACAAGGGAGAAGTGAGAGATGATACCGTCGTCCTGTTCGGCATTGAAGGGTGGCTGGAGGTTAGCTAGCACTGTCTGGCATAGAGGTCCTTTGACTGTGTGTGTTGTGTGGACTTAACATGACTGCTTATTACTTTGAAGGTGTAAAGCGTAATAACTAATTGAGCTTTGGTAGTGTCAGGCTTCTGGCAGCAGTGCCATGAATCATTTCTGTGTTTATCTTTCTACTGTTTAGTGTTTCTGCAGAAATCACACTTGAGAAATGAATCACATCCACTGTCTAAACTTCTTAAACATGCAAAATAGTCTAACCCTTTGGAGAAACTGCAATAGTCCTCTCCGCTGACCTTGAATTCAGTCTTGGCCTGTCTCACTAGCGAGCGCAAAATATTATCCAGCCTTCCTGCTGTGTTTCTGCTTGTGGCTCACATGTGGCCAGCAACTCTCTGGACCCTTTTGAAGCCAACTTTGAAGAGAAGGAGGACTAACAATACTCCATTAAGAGAAGCCAGAGTCTGGCGTTAACGACGGCCCGAGGCCTTGGGCTCCAAAGCGCAGGCCTTATTAAAAATCACTCCATCTACACCACTCAATGGAGCCTCTGTATCACTGTTATTAACTCCCCCTCCATGCCTTTTCTCTTTTCTCCCTCTTTTCTCTCTCCATTCCTCTTTTAATTGTTAATGAATCTAATGCCATCAAAAAGGATGACAGGGATCAACAGAGCAGAGAAGAGGGGAGACAGTGGTGTTCTTTCAGTTAGCCTGCTCCCTCATCTGTTTCTCCTCCTTCACCTCTCCACAAGTCCCACCCCGTCTCCCCCTCCACCTCCACCTCCCATCTCTTGTTCATCCACTCCACTTCGCTCTGAGTTGTAGCACGGTTTTATTAAAACTCCCAAGGTGGCCTCTCTATCTGCAGCATTGATCAGCACGCACTTTCTTCTTTAGAAAGGCCCTTTTGGGCTGTCAACAGGTGCACAAGAACATGCAAAACACACTCAAACACATTTTCAGGAATATACACACACACTGATAAGAGAAACTATCACACGACTTAAAGGGATAGCTTGGATTTTTTTTTGAAGTGGAGTTGTATGAGGCACTTATCGATAGTCAGTGTATTGGCTACATTACATGCTGGCAGCATGCCCCCAGTTTAGTGAGGCAGCGAGCAGTACCAGTGTGAAAGCAATGTACTGCTGTGGCCAGGGTCAGCAACAAAAGATATTTTAGTCACTTAAAAAAAAGGTACACAAAAAACTCAATACCAGTTTAAGTGTACATTAAGTTTACAATTTTCACCGCTTTGCCCTCAGACAGCCTTTTCAGATGAGAAACAGCTGTTCTATGAGCCAATTCAAACCAACCAAACTCCATAGGCAAAATGTGTAATTTTACCTCACACAACACAGGAGTTTCTGGACTACTGCTGTCTTGATCTGTTAATTTGTTTGTATTATTGTGTCATGTTGGTGTTTTAAAAGGATAGTTCACATGATAACACAAACTAACAGACTGAGGCAGCGGTAGACCAGAAATTTATGTGAGGTAAAATTAGAGATTTTTCCTATGGACTTTGCTTAGTTTGAAGAGAGTGATATTTGGCCTAGGTAACAGTGGTTTCATGTCTGAAATTCGATTAATTTTTTAAGCAGGGGATTCTTTTAAGTTGCTAGAATATGTTTTGTTGCTGACCTTGTCCACAGCACTTTATTACTTTGCTTTGGTGCTGGTACTCCTCTCTGCTTCTCCAAACTGGGGGCATGCCGACCGCCATCTACTGTGGCTAATACACTGACTTGTACCTCATACAGCCTCACACTATATTCATATCCACACACACATGCACAGTCAGACAGTGTCCACAGGTTCATGAGTCAGTCCCACAATGCAACCACATACACATGAACATCTTTGTTTACATTCCATAGAAATTTCTCTACTGTCTTTAAGTATTTCACCTCAAACACACCCTGAGATAATGCACTTTAAATGCAACAAAAGTGAACAAAGAATGTGGCGTACATCCTACTAGCATGTTCATACAGGCAGCACAAATCTGATATGAGCTGTCCAGCAAAACCACAAAGGAATCCAATCTTTCCAGATCAGATTTAAACCACATTTGTTGTTGGTCTGAAAATGCAACACAGTACTACCACTCAGATCAGGTTTCATGTGGCAGGTTTTTTTGTTTTTTTTGATTCGCCATGCAACACAGTGACATCTCACTGCAACAAGAAAAGCAGCTAACCAAAAACAGGAAGAACAAATTCCACATTCTTACATTACAGATGCTGCCAAATAAACGCTTTCTTGACAAAAAATGCCCCCTTGGTTACTATGACACATGTTGCTGTAACGATAGCAAATGATTATAGTTTCCTAACATAAATCTGATCTGGTTTCTTGTAAATTACAATGTGGGTAGTCATCATTCAAGATCATATTTGACATCTGCTCTGTGAACACACACCAGCCTCACCAGCTGCAGCGCCAGCATCCACCACCCAAGCCTCCAGCCAGTCTCTCCAGTCATAAAAGTGCCCCCCCCATTCCCCCCAACACGCACACAAACTCCATACATGTGGAGGAGAGGAGAGGAGAGGGGAGAAGAGAGGAGGAGAGGTGGAGAGATGGAGAGGTGGCGCTCAGCGGGGGGCGTTTAGGGGTGAGGTTGGCCGATAGAGGCAGTAGAGTGACGACCTTAACCCTCTCTCTCTCTCTGTTTCTCTTTCTCCCTCCTCCCTCCCCCTCCCCAAATGTAGGGTATCCCAGCCCTTGCTTGACCGCTGTGTGCCAGACTATACCACTTTCACCACTGTGGGGGACTGGCTGGACGCCATCAAGATGAGCCGCTACCGTGACAACTTCGTCAACGCCGGATTTGCTTCCTTTGACCTGGTGGCCCAGATGACGGCAGAGTGAGTGGAGAGGGAGTGGATTCAGCTAATCAGGCCTAAAGTGATTGACTGGGCTGAGTTTGAGAGTCAAATTAGTGTTACACAGATTGACCTTGAGGGAATAAAAATAGTCTCATGGCTAAATTAAACATGATAAGATGTGGGAAAGGGGCTGTGACTAGGCTCAGACATAAAACGAATAATGTAAAGGATAAAAAAGCCCACATATTTTACTATATGCGTATGTTTAGCAGACATTTCAGGAATACATTTTGTTGTGCTATGCCGATAAATCATGCCTTGAAGACATGCAGTATCATGCCTTTTACTGTTCCAGTATTTAGTATGTACACATAGACTTGGTTGCACCAACAAAGATTAATTTAATCTACGAAAGCTGGGCAGCAAATGAGTAAATCCAGATTTAAAATTAAGCAGATCACTGTAGCACAATTTAAAAAGTAATTCCTATTTAGTAAATCCAACTTTATTCATGTAAACCAAATAGAATTTAATCAATATGGATATGCTTGTCTGCCCATAATAAAAGAAATAAATACATGAATAATACATTTTCCAAATTAATGGAGCAATATGTCCAAATTATAGCAGATTAAAAATGGACAACAG
This sequence comes from Lutjanus campechanus, assembly GCA_027495735.1. NCBI lineage: Eukaryota > Metazoa > Chordata > Actinopteri > Lutjaniformes > Lutjanidae > Lutjanus > Lutjanus campechanus. The sequence goes on along the minus strand of JAJHUR010140342.1, from coordinate 71,948 downwards.
CACAGTATAGAAAAGCAAGACTGGCAGCAGCTGTCAGACTGTTTTAACAGATCAACTGTAGGGAAAGAAAAAAGAGACGCATCATAAATCTCAATTGGTTTGAGTCTGTCTCTTAACTTTCTCAATCCATCTCAAAAAAGGCAGCTATTTTTAAACCTCCTCATGTGTAAGTTTAACATTAATACTGGATCACATTTTAAATTGGAATTGAAAGTTAAATTTAATCTAGGTTTACAGTAATTAAACTGAACTAAGTTTAAGCCATCTTTAACATTTGGTGCAACATAATTTCATGTTAAACCATGATTTAAGTGGGTTTAAAAATGAATTCTTATTGGTTGAACCCAGCCATAATGTATTATATAAAAAAAAAAAGGAAAATGTGAGATATACTGGCAACACAACTTGACAAGAGACATGAGAGAAAGATTATGCAGGCCTACAAAATGAGATAACACAAGATCCTCCATGCTTTTCCTGTAATTTGGTATGTAATTGTGGAGGAGAGGACTAGTAACAATCACCTGCTTCAGATGTGAATTAGTAACTTACAATCAACAGACACACAGTGGAATGACGTCGTACAATTTTTCAGCGAGCACTTGTAGCTGCTTCCATAACTATGATATCCAGTTGACCTTGACGACTCACCCACCTTCTGCCGTGTTTACAAACAGGAAATGATGTAATGGAAGTCATGGAAATTGGAGGCCAGTGATGATCAAATAAATGAATTAGGATTATAATGATAAATAAATTATCCTCATTAGCCGCATAATAGGCAATGGAGGTGGGGGTAATTTGTTTCAATTTGGCCAGGCTGACAGGTGTGGTGTACTGTGGCTCTCTGTTGCCCTTAATGGCCAGTAATTCCTCTAATGGTGCCCATTTATTATCATTTCATCCTCCATCGCTGCTCTGATGGGGATGGCGAAATATGAAAAAAAAAAAAAAAAAAAAACACCATTTATTTGTGTGAAATTGCGGTGATGCACTCTTATTTGGCTTCGGAGAGGATGGATGTGCAGTGTGGATTTGAGTTTGTGTGCACATGCACGTACTGTATGTGTGTGGGTTTAGGTGCACACTTGTGTACTACAATAGATGAGGCCACAAAGTCATTGAGACAAGCAGAGTGTATGGTGTCTGTGTGTAATATTAGATTATCCAGTATTTGTGTGTGCGTGTGTGTGAGCAAACGGAGAGGACGCAGACTGTGGCAGAGCCCCAACAGTCAGCTAATCGCTGCCCCAGACGCCGTCCGATCTCTCCTCAGCTATCGACTGGGGAAATCAAACAAGCGAGCGGAAAGGAGAGGTTCTCGTGATATTATTCTACAGTGTTAAACCAACATGGCCATGACGATTAGATTATGGCGTCTGACTAATGACGGCCGGAGCAGGTGCACTCTCCCAGGCCTTTTTAAGGGTGTAGTAATGTCAACTGTATGTCAACATTTTCGTATTTTCCCACTGCACCTTCCACCTGATGTTAAAGCCCTGCACTTACTCTGAAGAACACACTGTATTTGGTGTGAGCTCTTCGCTAAGAGACGGTAACACTTCATCATTAATAAATAGTAAATTGATAGTCTATTAAACTTAAGCTATTAGTTATTTTAAACAATGAAATGACAATTAACTGTTTACTGATTATGAGTAATACTATAATTTGTTATTTTATCATTAATTTGTGTAATATAAAATAAGTAGTTTATAAAATATTGCATCATAGCTGATAAGATGCAATGACAATAAGACTCTGATTAATTAGTAAACTAACAGTTTATTGTTGCACACATTGTAACATTTTATGTACTATATTAAGTATTTGTTGGTGATTTGTAAATCTTAAAGAAATCAGTACATGGAGAGATGGACCAGATATTTGTAACACCTGGTTTATGGTTAATAAACTAGAAATTAGTTTGTACGTTAAGTTACGTCGGCATGCATATTATATATATAACTTATTATTTTAATTAGTTTGTAAACCGCCTATGAGCATTATTTGGATGGCTGTTATAATGTTGCAACTGATACCTTATGTACTTATGTATGTCACTTACATTATGTTATGTTACGTTATGTTACATTACGTTACGTGCTTACTTTAACCGAAAGCATGATCTTTCTCTAAACCTACCCAAAAAGTTTCGTTGCCTAGTTTTTGTGTGCATAATTTGAAACTTTATCTGAAAAAACTGACACTAGAGGGGTACCCCCAGCATCATCGTTTGAAGTGTATCGGGCTGACCAGGCTGCCATATCTAATATCTGGGTGATGATTGTAAAGTTGCAACTGATGTTTATACAATTTTACAGTTGCTGAATTTTTAATGTAGATATGTTAACAGGAAAATAAGTATTAACTGACAAAGTTGAACAATCAATTTACCATTTATTTATAATGCTAATTAATGTTACCTCATAGATTAATTTACAGTTTCCATTCGCTGTAGGTTTTCATGGATATTTTTAAGTGCTGAAGACATTGTGCAACAGTGGGCAAATTAAAGCTGATTTCCTGACACTCAGACCCATTTTAAGTATGAATGACATGAGTAATCTGACTAGTATCTTACATAAAAAGATCTTCTGCTTCCCTGTTTCTATAACTAAGTGATGTGGTGTGAAGTCTGCCAGCTGCTGAACAGTAGCTAAGTTTGCTCTTTAATCATTAACTATCACATTATGGCCCTTTGACACCTTCATGTTGCCCACCTGCCGGGCAACAGAAGTATGTTACAGCCACTATAGCTGGATGAGTGTCCCCATTTTGTTGACATACCCTCTGTCAACCATTTTACGGGTGATTTGCCAAGGTGCTTGCCTGCCCCCATTCCCACCTGGTCGTGTATGTGTTTACTTGCATGTGAAAAGTGAAATCTGCACTTCAACTGTGGACATGTGATGTTTGCCTACTTTTATTTTTTTTTACGACTCGAGCCACCTGTTCTTATTTTCTTCTCCTTCTCTTCTCGCTTCACAGGGACTTGCTGCGGATAGGGGTAACGTTGGCTGGCCATCAGAAGAAGATTCTTGGTAGCATTCAGGACATGAGACTACAGATGAACCAAACACTTCCTGTCCAGGTGTGAGCAACGGGATCACACAGACAGACCGATGCAGTCGAAGAAGGACAGACAAGACAGGAAAACGGGGGAGGAACTGTGCCAGAGAGAGCCATTGGAAAACCCTAGCTGCCTGACCCATCTCTGCCAATTAGACGCTATGAAACTGGCTTGCAGTGCCTCTGACTATTTTGTTTTTCTTTATTTCACTACCACTACCATTTCCTGTTCCTGCTTTTTTTGTTATTCGTCATTGTTTCTTTTTTCCATCCGATCAGAATTAGCGTGTTTTTGAAAGAGGAAGAAGCCCCCTTATATCCCATGCGTGCCTCACCAGCTCTGGTGTGGGTTGACGTTTGCATGCATGTGTGTTTTAGTGAGGTTGGCCTTGGCCCTGTAACCGAAACGTCACACTCTGATCCTCATGCGAGAGTCCCTCCCCTTGACCTCTCAACCCAGCTTCGATGGACATAAAAGAATGAACACCCTGGTATGAAAAAAAAGTGTAAAAAAAACAAAAAAACTAAACAAAAACAAAAACAAAAAACCAGAGGACCCAAGGAGATAAAGGACAGTTCTTTCCCTGATAGAAGTCGTTTTACTGTGCACGTGTGTGTCGTTCTCCATCTTCATATTGAAGGTGTGTTATCTAAAAGGGCACTTGCTTGCTGGAGAAGGGTGAGGTGGTGGAAGAGGAAAAATGAGGTCAAAGGTCAAGAGGATGACAGAGGTTGAAAAGGTTGAAGGAGGGCAGCCACATTTTTGGACGCTTGTTTTGGCTGCCGCGTCCTCACCAGATGACCTCTTCACCCTGACCCTGAAGTGACTCAGGACAGCTCCACAGCTCGGGATCATCACCTGCTCATCATCAACTGTGTTTTTACACATGAAAATGTTTTATTTTTGTTTGTCCACACCGCATTTTTTTTTTTTTTCTTTTCTTGGTTTTCTTACACATTTTTTGGGAGATTTGTGGTTTCAAAAATGGCCGGTCAAACCTAAGTACCCCCCACCTCCCACTGGACACTTTACGTGATTAAAGGGGGAGACAAGGACTGTGGCAACACTATAGAAAGACCACTTGGCCTTTTTGTGTGCGTTTTTGTATGTGTGCGTGCGCATGTGTGCGTGTATGTGTGACTAAGTGGGCTTGGATGTGCGGGTGTGTCGAGTTGCACACAAGTATACTGTACAATACAGCTTCCGCTATTTGCCACCGTGGAGAATTAACGCATGAACTGAACCGTGACAAGGAGCAAATATATCTGAAACAATTACGCTATATTCTGTGGACAACTGTTAAACATTCTTTTTTATTGAATCCAAAAAAATGAACTTAGGACATACATATATATATATAAAATGATATATATATATGCATCATGCAGAGACTGAGAGAAACCATGACGGACACCTTACTTTCTACTTACTATTATCTGGATTTAGAAATAATCAAATCTTGTTTTAATTTCTTGACATCCTGCCCTATGTATTTATTTGTACCCCACCCCCCCCACCCACCACCTACACCCAGATGGACTTCAGGCCTTTTGGGACAGTGGACTTGGAACAATCAGAAGGAACAGAAACTTCAAGAGGATTCACAGAATGAATTGATGATTATTAAACGAAAGAAATTGCATATAAAATTGGATATTGTATTTTTGTTGTTGTTCTAAACAGCCTGTACATGTTTTGTAACAAAAATACGATAAATAACAAGAAAAATGGTGTTTTGACAAAAATGGAAGTGCTGTTGTGAAATGTTTGATTCAGAGTGAAATTAACAGAAAGCAAAGGAAAAGTCAGGAGGTAGAGAGGAACAACACCCATGGTTAGACTACTGGTAATAACATGTCGCCCTTTTGCTCTCCGTCCATTGTTGTGTGAGTGTCTGTGTAGGTGTGTCCAAGTCTGTGTGCGCCACCTGAACTGGATATTAAGCTTCCGTTAAGCGATCCATTCCCATCCTCAACATAAAGAGCATTTGTGAAGCACTGAGCTGTTACTAATCGTCTTCCAGGCACATTGTTTTCAACTCAAAACCTCCTGCAAACCACTCGAACGCATCTCTGTGGTTTTGATTTTTACTTATCAACCTCCAACAATGGGATCCTCCTAACCCGTTTTATGTAGGACTGTTAAGAAGTCATTAGGAGGAAGGTCCGGAGATGATGCAGCCTACACCTGCCAATCATTTCAATCGAATCCAGAGCTGTCAGAACAGAAATCTATCGGTCGATTAATGCAGCAGCCAATCTGGCATCGCGGGGATACGAGCATGCAGCGAGGGCAGACATACGGCGGGCTGACCTATCATTATCTCTCTTCATTTCCTGTCTGGCCTGCAATCATCCTGTCTCAGCTCGGGCTGCTGCATGATTAGTACAGTGCAGGATCAACAGCCCTGGCACGCAGACAGCTAAAAATCTGCAGGCCCCCCTCATCCTAAATGATAGCAGCTGCAGCACGGAGACTGTACTATTTGCACTTCTCTCAGAGGGGTGTTTGAAGGTAGCGAATGAAGGGATGGACGAGGCTGCATCGCCGGTGTGATCTTCCAGACAGTCTCCATATTGTTTGGGTTGGATCTGATCAATGCAATATGTGAATATTATTAGTTAGGTGTGTAATGATAGTGTGATGTTAGTGGCCATGCAGTGTGTCTTGCCATATTACTTTTGTCAGCCTCTCTTTAAGTCCCTTCAAAAGTAATGGAGGATATTATGCAAAACAACGTGTTTCCCGTTTTATATTGTTTCTTCTTATTCCACATACAGTTTTCACTACTGCTAGTACACTCTGCAAAGGGCTTACTAACTTGTAACACTTAGGGGTGTCACAATTTCAATATTCAATCGAAAATTGAAATGAGCTTTTAGTTTTAATAACTAAATCTGGAAGGCAGAATCGTGATTTTCACAATATTCTCCCAAAATACAGCATAGTTTACTGGATGTTATGTCACACTAGATACCATATATACTATCTTTTTAAAGAACTTAAAAATTTAAGTGACAGATGTCAGGGCATAAAACCAATCTGATCTTTACAAATCAATATTCTGTAGTCTAACAGTTGCATAGCTGTCGGTGCTACGATATGTTAAAATCCAATCTAATTGTGGTCCTAAAATCAAAAGTTAAATTGAATCGTGGATTTGAAAAGTTGTAACATCCCTAGTGACAGTTGTAGTACACAACCAAATAGTAATTTAACTGTTGTGTACTCAAACTATACAGGACATAAGCCTTATATCCTTACTTTTTTTGTCATCAAAGTGTCAGTTTAGATTTCTGATACAATGGCTGAGAATCAGAAGCACCAGTGTTTGTTATCATGATGAGACAATATTGAAAGTGCCTGTTGGATGTGCAAATTTTTTTTCTTGATATCATTCTGCAGAATTATTTTGTTTCTCTGCAAAGCAAAACAACATTTTGATTGGAAAGCAGTGAGAGTCGAAGTAGAATTAATGCAATCAGAAGCTCTCTTTTACCCAAAGTCTCCCAGGAATATACAGTATTAATCACTCAATCATCCTATCAGCTAAACCCCACTGTTGCAAACTTGCATGTGACACCAAAAAAGACACAGTTGATGAACACACACACACAAAAAAGATGGGGCATATGTGGGCTAAACACAATCAGATGGCAGACATGCCCACTCATGAAAAATGGCAGCGCTGTGGAGCTTGCATGAACTATTGATGAGGTGCACATGGTGCACTGGGGTCTGGAGTTGCGTTCACCAAAGTCAACCGGCCGTGAGTGATGAACTCAACTGGCAGTGTTGCACATCTTAAAATGATTAGACTGCCATCGCATCAACTGCAAACAATTAATCTTTAAGTGGGATTTTTCACACATTCATGAGAGTGTTAAATATTCAGCATTCACTCTCTCTTGCGCTTTTTTGTTCATCCTTCTGACTGCGCGTTTGCTGAAATTAAGACAGACTGTTATGTTTGTGTATGCGAGAGAGTGTGTGAAATAAAAGGATTGCCATTTTATACAGACAACACTTTGATCAGCAGAGTTTAGGCTTTGTCAGATGTGGTTATCTGTGTGTGTGCCAATAGGATTCAAACTATCCCAACATTCCTTCCACCTTTCTTTCCCTATTTAACATCCTCCACAGATCATCAAACAAAAACTCTTACCACGTACTAACTTTTCTTTTCTTCAGTTGTCTGTTTTAAATAAATATATACTGTACTGTCTTTTCTTCTGTCTTCTAACAAACTCACCCGACATCTGTCTTTTGGTCACTTTTGAAAACCCCCTCTTCATACAAGGAAGTGTTTCAGAGAGTACTGTACATGTGTAGTGAACTGGGAGGGGAGGGGGGGCGGAATAAAGCGCTGAGAAATGCAATTGTTAATTCCTCTTTGAAAAGCATTAAGATGTATTTAATGGTGCAGACATACACAACAAATTACTAAAAAAAAATGATGATGCATTCTTGTAGAAATATTTTTAAAAGACCCTTTTGCAATTAAATTATTTAAGAAATGTGACCTGATCTCCTGACTGAGTCTTTATGTTGTGTTTGGAATCGATAATTCATCCATGTGGGCTCAATCGTTCCTCCTTGATGTACCACGTGCCAACACATAACCACACACACATTCCCCAGTCAAGTAATTGCCCAAGACAAACACATTCAATTTCACTGCTTATCATTTATGGCCATCATTTATCACTATAATCATTACCAGAACTGCATGTAGTTTTTCAGCAGTTATCGCAATAACATTTCTTGTTGATAAAGTGCCACCAAAGCCTCAGTTCAGATAACTATCTGCTTCTGATAAACATACTACACTCCTAGATTTAAAGGTGTAGTTTGATTTATTTTAAGTGGGGTTGTATGAGGTACTTTGAGGTACTGATCGATTGACTGAGCCCCCAGGTTGAAGAAGCAGAGAGGGGCACCAGCACGGAAGATAGGCAATGCACTGCTTTGGATGGGATCCGTAATAAAAGGTATTTAAGCCACATCAAAAAAAAAGTCCACCTGAAAAAAATCGATATCAGTTTAGGTGTATATTTAGAATATTTTCACTGCTTGACTTTGTCATCAGACAGCATTTTCTGATGGGAAACTATACTGTTACATGAGCCAAATATTGCTTTCTCCAAACCAACCAGACTCTGTGGGCAAAATCAGTAATTTCTCCTTGCAGAACACAGGTTGCTTCACGACCACTGCCTTGGATCTGTCAATTTATTTTTCTGTTATTGTGTGACTTTGGTCCTGCAAGGTAAAATAGCTGATTTCACCTATGGTGTTGAGTTGCCAGTATCTGTGATGATATTGGGGTACATTAGTGCCAATGGCATGGATATCTTACACATCTGAAGGCCCCATTAATGCTGAAAGGTTCATAAAGGTTTTGGAGCAGCTATCCAGATGACGCATTTGTCAGGGATGTACCTGCTTATTTACTCAAGACAATACTAAGACACATTCTGCATGAGTTACAACAGTCTGGCTTCATAATAAAAGAGTTTGGGTACTTTCAGAACTTCAAAATTAGTGTCACCAAATGCTAATTAAGTGTCCATAAAAGAAAAGGAGATGTCACATAGTGGTAAACATGCCCCTGTTCCAACTTTTTAGAATGTGTTGCAGCCATCAAATTCATAATGAGAGCATATTTACAAAAAATAAAAACAATAAAGTTAATCAGTTTGAACACTGAATATTTTGTCCTTATACTGTATTCAATTGAATATAGGTTGAAAAGGATTTGCAAATCATTGCGCTCTATTTTTATTCTACACAGTGTCCAACATTTTTTGGAATTGGGGTTGTACACTGACTATCAGAAAGTACCTCATACAACCCTACATCAAATAATCTGAACTATCCCTATAACTCTGCATGTGTCTACATATGTGCTCAGTGTACCTGAGCAGGAATTGTTCATTTTTCATCCAGAGCTCTCTGATTTGATGTTTGTGTTTCAGACAGGTTGAGGCTGCGTGATTCCTCTTGCCTTGGAAAAGCCTGAGGACATTTAGAGTAACACTGTCTGTAAAAATATATTTTTTTTCTAATGCCTTCTTTTATCTTTATAGCTACAGGCACCTGATGAATGAATATTGATCCTTGGGAGAAGTTACACAGAGTTCATCTATTTCTAATGCTCCTTTAGTTGCTAAGTTCCTTACCATTATTGAGGGTGTTGCTATGAGTTAAAGACCACTATTCTAAAGTAGTTCGCCAAATTTAGCTGTGAAAAGAGTTAAGTTGCACAAATGTCGACAAGAATAACAAAAATGTAGCAGCATAGTTCCAAATCATTTATTATTCCACAAAAGTTGCCTTCACTACAGGGGGTCATTTGTTTCTCAGTCTTCACAAGCTTGCAAGATATGTCACAAGCAAATCAAAAAGTTTGCAATCCACAGTAGAGCTATGTCAATACCATGCAACACCAAAGCTGCCCATATTGTCTTTCAAGCACTAATTTATATGAGCTCCACTCATCTCTGCAGGCACTGCTCCAACAGTCTTGTTTTCCAGCGAAAAAGGGAAAGATGCTCAGATCATAGATTCTACCTCATCCACCCCTCTCCTTGTCCCCTGGCTCCCCTCTTCTCCCTTTCCCTGTCCAATTAAATACAGAGCCTTGGATCGGGTGGTCTCGGTGTCTGGGTAGAGCAGATATTTTCGAAACACTTCCCCCTAGATGCGCTCGAAGAAGTTTCAGCAGAGGATTATTTGGGTTCTTTTTGTGTTGCAGCAGGCAAAATATATTTCACCTCAGATCTCCACAACTCTTACAGCTTCTTGTTCCCCTCTGTTGTTGTCAGAGGACAGACTCACTGGACACACATTGAAAGTCCAACAACATTTTATGTAATGATGTTCAGGATATGGCCCTACCCTGCCCTGTCAAGGTTTATTTCGCAATAATGACCCCTGCTTATTACATGGTTACCTAAATAAAACAGTAATTTGATGCAATAAAATGATTTTATTGATTTAAAAATGATTTTATTGCTCCACAAGATCAGAACCGTTATTGATAACAACTATCTGCTATTCAGAAATAACAGGCCAATAACTGACCAATCAGAATCAATTAATTAACAATGCCATGTAATAAGATCATATAATCTGTATTTTATTTTATCTCCTGCTTTCATTTGGTTTTGAAACCAGTTTCTATTTATCTACTGTGTCACCACTTAGGCAAAGGAAACTTAAAAAAACAAAAACACTTAAAGCTAGAAAGTCAACCACGACTACTGCACACTCTTAGAAATAAAGGTGCTAAGTAGAACTGTAAAAGGTTCTTTGGCTTGTCCTCATTGGAGAACTGTTTTTGGCTCCTAATAAACCTTTTGCAAAGGTTCTACTAGGAAACCCTTTCAAGGAGTTCAACCAAGAGCCCAAAATAAAGGGTTATACCTAAAACCATCTGTGATAGGTTTCACCCAGAACCCCCTATGAGACGCTCTACAGAGAACCCTCCTATGGTATAATGGTTCCACCCAGAATCCTCCTTTAGGCTTTTTCCACCAACATGGAACTGGCCCCATTCTGGTTCAAGCACCTAATTTTGAACCTTTCCAAGCAATTCCACAAAAAAAATAAAAAAAAAAATAAAATGGTTTGGATGCTGAAAAGCTGATTCCCAGCTGGAACTAAAAAATTAGCAGGTTCTTCTTGGAAACCAAAGTGGGCGTGTCATATTCTACAGGTTGTTGAACATTGTGCAACACCCTCTGTTGATGACATCCTTAATTACAATGGTTCCAGTCAAAGAAAAACGTGGGGTGTTTCGCTAGATATCACCAAGGTTCCAAGAATCTTGAACAAAAGGATTTCAACAATCCTTGAAAAACTCTTTCTCCCAAAAAGTGCTCTTCAGATAAATAGGATACTGAATGGAACCTGTTGTCTTACAAGGTCCTCTTCCACCAAATTAGCTCTGGTTCTTGAACTGGTTCCATTCAAGACTTTCATGGACCTTGGTTCTATCAGGTGAACCAGCCTCCGTGTCCACCAGGATCAAGGATGTCATCAACAGGGGACGTTGCACGATGCGCAACAACCTGTTGAATAATGACACGCCCATTTTGGTTCCCATTAAAAACCTGCTATGTTTTGGTTACTGCTGGGAACCTACTTTTCAGGTTCTGAACCAATTTATTTTCGGTGGTTCAAAATGAAGTGTTTGAATTGGAATGACCAGTTCCAATGCCTAACCAAGAACCTTTGATGAACCCTTTCTTCAAAAATCATTCTTCAGAAGCAAATGGTTCTCACAGAACCTCAACCCTTCAGGAAGAACCCTTTTGGAACCCTTATTTCTAAGATCCTGAGACACACCATATTATGTTTTTGTTTTTTTTACTTGTTTTGACTAGCCCAGAGAGCAGGTGCTCCTTCACTGCTCAATACATCGCAGACCTATAATCTGTCAGTTTGAAGTAAATATGGACCAATGCCAAGATGAACTAGAGCACTGTATACTTTCCTACGGCTGTTGACATAGTGTCACATTACTCCAAGCTGGAAAATATTGATTGTGTGCAGGCCTGTTTCATCAAAATATGTCATATAATGCGAGAGAGAATTATTGAGACGTCAATAAAGATCAATTTCTTATCCCTACTCGGTCAGAGAAGCGGCATTAGCATAAATATCACTGTGTATTAGCATGTCTTTGCCACATGTCGGTCAGGACGAGGATCAATGCAAAACATGATCACACAGCAATAGAATAAAAAAAGAAATCCGCTCTCTTACACCCTCCTCACCCACTCCTTCCCCTCATTTCCAAAGCCGAACTCTGTCTCCCTTTCTTCTCTCTTATTCCCCACAGACTATCCCTCAGTCTCCCCCTCTGATGAGCTCTCCGCCAACACCCCCACACCCGTTTTCTGTCTGTCTACTTTTTCATCCTCTCCCATCTCCTCCGCCATAATCCCTCTCTTTCACTTTAGCTTGGCACAGCTAATTGGTCACGTCTGTACTGTGACATGGGGACCTGACATAATTGCTGGACAAATAGCGAGGCGTTTAGCTTCGGACCTGTCTCGGCTAAGCTGTACACAGACACCAGCCGACTGGAAAGCCTAATTACCACTCCAGCCCCACAACTTGCTAATTGGCAAATACTTCCAACAAAGAAGCATGTGTGTGCCTGTGTGCATGTGTGTGTGTGTTTGTCTGTACCTTTGTTTCTTTCCCTTAGTTAAAGTTCCTGTGGAACAAGCACACAAATATAAATATATAAAAATATAAAAAACATAAGCAATATGCATGATAGAAGAGTTTCAAAATGTGTCATTCATTTCCGTAAATTGCATTTCCAATGGTCATCTGTGAAGTGTCAGTTTCAGTGTGTCATACCTCACGTTTCTTGTTGGTGTATTATTTTGCTGTCTGTCATGACAATGCTAATTAAATTTCCTGTTTGATTAGCTTAGTTCAGTCCAGACTGTCTCCACACACCATGCTTTTGGCTTTCCTCCCCCCCCTGTTTTTTTTTTTTAACATCAGTCTTCAACACCCCCACACCATCTTTCCAACACATGCACTCACTTCCAGACGTGACTGAACTGATTTTCAAACCCCAGGGTTTTTGGCATTTGATTAATTCCTGTTACTTTAATAATACATTAATTATGACACACTGATTTCAGCATGTTTCTCCCTTGGTCTTTACACTTTATAGTGACAATCATCAATGGTAAATTGATAGATAATTAAACTTTAGTTAATAATTATTTTACTGTTTACAAACATTTAAATAATGTTGTAGTATGCTTTATAAGTCATTTATTAAGCAATTGCAAAGATTTGTAAATACCATTTGCAAATTTAAATTGACCATCCAAATAATGTTTATAGATGCACTACACAGTATTTATTAACCATTTAAAAATTATTAACATCAGTTGCAACTTTACATTAACCATCCAGATAATATTTATAGATGCACTACACAGTATTTATAAATCATTTACGAAGTATTCCAAAAATTAGTTCCAACTTTGTAATGGCCCTCCAAATGTTTACAGATGCACTACACAGTATTTATAAACCTTTCACAAAATATCATAAACTTTAGTTGCAATTTTTAATGCCTATCCAAATAATGTTTATAGATGTACAACATGGTATTTATAAACCATCTACAAAGTATTATATAATTGTATATTATTTATTTTATTGTTTTTGACAGTGAAAAAAACTATTAGCTAAAGTTTACCTAACTATCAATGTGTATCAAAGTGTTACCAGGACATTTATATCAAAGTGTTTTGTATAGAACATAGGAACGTTCAATTTTTAATAACTGTATATGGTAAATAAATATTAGTGGAAGGGCGAGTTTTTCACTTCGTTGAATTCTCCCGAAATCTAAAGACGATGGCCTCTATTCAAAAGAACATCACAAAGGATTATCCTATTGCAAAACCCCTGAAATATTTGACCACCCGCTCACATCACCCCCTCTCCAAAAAGGGGACCCGACCTTTTCTGTCCCAGAACAAGCATCCTATTGTTGGGTGTTTGGGTGCAGCTGCATGGTCTTTCTGTCTGATAGGTTGAGTGTGTCTGCCAGGCAAACAATATTCGACAGGAGTGTACCCGTGGAACCGTGCAGGGTGACCTGGAGTTCATGGTCAAAGCTGGACAGTTGGTGGGAATCTATGACATGTGAGAGGTACGGCGGCCTTCAGGTACGACAAGGCCATTGAACAAGCTCATCAAAATGCCACTGTGGGGAGATAAGATATCCTCGTGTCTGCAGTTATCACGATAGAGCCTTAATTTACTGTAAACAGAGCATAATAGCAGCGCCGTAATACATAAATCACATGGCCTAGCATGAAACCGCACTGACGTGGGCCCGCTACTCAGGGGAATAGGGCTCACATATACAGCAATGCATACATGATGTCTGGTGAGATAATGAATTTACTTTCTCCCAGCTCCCCTGCTGAGCTCGTGTCCTCATCACAGTTCAGCAGACATCCAGCAGGCTTATGTTGGTGGGAGTTTAATGCACTGCAGTGTTTGCAAAAGGCTTAAGGCATGTTTACTTTGCAGAAAACCAGCGCTGTAACCAAAAATATGAATGATCTCTCTACGGAAATGTAAGTCCAGGGTTGGAAGGGTTACTTTAAAAATGTATTCAAATACAGTTACTAATCACCTGTTAAAAAATTTAAGTAAACTAATGCAAGTATCACAAGATTAAACTTTCTTTCCATTACTTTTGGATTACCTCAACACCTAATGTGGTGAATACACATTTAGATTAATCACACTAATAATAAACATTTAAATATATTTTGTTCACACTCAAACTTTATGTGAACTGACATTAACTCTGTTGTTACCCTCACACCATCCCCATTACAGTCCCAAAACATTTTTCAGTAGTAGTATATTGACATGTTAGCTAACTGGATTTCTAACGTTAGCAGTTGTTCTGCATAGCCAATGTTAGCAATTGGTCTGCGTAGCTAATGTTAGCAGTCAACCTCTGTAGCTAACGTTAGTGTGGGGGTCAGTGACCTGCTGCTCTGGAGCTGCATGTGGTTCTTTTACCCCAGTTCAGTGACTCACTGTGGTTTTGACAAAAAACAGTTATTTTTTAACATTTTAATTTGTGATTCTTACTTTTTTTTTATTTTTTATGTTTTAGTAGTTTGTCAACTATTTTTTTTTCTTCTAAATTTTGCTGGTGGCCAGTTTTGAGAATCTCCCTAAGTATGGATGTAAAAAAAAAAAAAGAATAAGAAAAGAAAAGTCTTAAGACTTTAATGTGGTGTTGGTCCGACCTGTAAATGTTTCTTCAAATTAGATATCAGTTCTTGGATGATAGCAGTATTTCACAACTGAAGGCAGAACTTGCATTGGCCTGTGGTTTTGTTCCTCTTTTCTCATTTAAAGACAAAATATTGTTGAAATTTCCACCTGGTGAAGCCTTTCTTCACTAGAGGCCATGATAATGAACTGAATGTAAGACTAGCTGGTTTCACTGGTTTCACTCAGACCAGAGTGGTGCTGTGAGACTTGTGAGGTGTTGTAATGCAACATGCGCATGGTAGTATATTATTTGTACTTAATGCATCTGTAGTCTAATTACACATTTTCTGTAACCGTAATGGAATACAGTTTTCTCTTTTTTGTATCCTCATTAGGTATCCCTAATGCACAGTCTCATCACATGTAATCCGTTACCCCCCAAGCCTTTGTAAGTCTGTACCTATTTGAATTCTATTGATATTGGTTTTCCACTCTAAGCTCAATAATGGGCGCCAACTTGAATGAACCGCACAGTCAATAGGAAACAAACATTTCAGATAATCTTTTAATCATCTAATTGACATGCCTGCAGGAGTGTTGGCCACATGTCTGAACCTGCTGATGAAAAAAATCATTGTACTGAATGAAAATTAAGAATAATCACTCTCAGTTTAGCTGATGTAATTATGAAGAATAATACCCCAACAAACATCTGCCCGCCACCTTTTCTTTGATGTGAATAATCCAGCTGCACCATTGATAATCTTGCTCTCCAACTGAAGATAATTAATAGCTTGTGCTTTGCACTTATGAAAGACGGTCATGACATTGCCGAGTCGAGGTCATTTTTCCTCTCCATTGGTGTCATCGGTAGGCATGAAGGGAAGGGCCTTGTTCCTGCCTGACATCTCATTAACTGCTTGTCGATATTTATCAGTCTTAATCAGAGTGGTGGCAGGTCTGGGGTGATTACTTCCTGGGTGTGAAAGCAATCACACCTCGTCCTCCCCACTGTCCTTGATTTACGGAGGGAAAAATAGTCTGGCATGTTTGAGGAAGTTTGAGAGGGACACGTTTAAAAAAAAAAGAAAAAAGAAGAAGATGAAATTGAAAAGAGCACATTTCCAGCCTTATCTCTCCTTACTGCAAACAAACTGCACAAGATAAAATAAATCGGCATTCAAGCCTGGCAATAATGACACACTATTTGTTTCTCTCTCTTGAAAATTCAGTTAAGGGTTGTATTATTGTGTGTCCACAACGAATAACAAGGTTTAGAAAACTGTCAAGATTCTGCATCTCAGAAATGCAACACATTACCTGGCCACATGACTTTTTTCCCATTACTTTCAGGATGGAATGAAAATTGGATTATTTCCATGAGCTTTTTCTCCCATAAGCATGGGTTTATTTTGTCTGGGAAATCAACATATTGTCTACCTTGAAAGTGATTTTAAAAATGATTACATGTAATAGGTTTACATGTAATTAACAAGGATTACATGTATTAAGAATATGTTACAGATGGATACTATCATTATCAAGATTTCACAGAAATGTTATTTGAATATTTTTGAGACATTGCACCACCTCGGTATAACGTTCACACTATAGTTAGAAGAGTGTAGCAGGAACAAAATCTCCCAAATGTAAAAACACCAATAATAATATGAATACAGTGATCAACTGCGTAAATGGATCAAACTAGTAGAATCATTCCTGTATTAATGCTTTTAAATATTTTCATTTTGGGTATTTCATACTTGAGCACATATGGAATACAATTTAAAACTGTAGTGATTTTTTCTCCTCAACTTTACTCCATGATACTTCACAGTAACCCGCCTGCTTCCAGCTGACTACCTGGGCTGCTGCTGTTTGCACATTGATATCTAGCTGGGAAAAATAAAGTCATTTTCTCTAAATGAAAAGTATAAATTATGACAAATTGTCAAAACAAGCCAGTGAGATGCAGCAATTAAAATTTAAGCTATTCTTTATATACACTGCTATACAATATTATATTGTTATTATTATATTCATTATTAATATTCACAGTACAGTAATTTAATGTGTGCAGTAATTTGAGAAGTGTCTGTTTCATGAGTTTATATTTATGTGATAAATATACAAATTTTAATTAGATGGTAATCTGCATGATAAATAGAGAAAAATGTTTATTTTAGAGAGAGACAGAGAATTTTTTTTATTTTATATGCTTATATTGGTAAATTTGACCTGCACACACTGTAAAACTCATATGGGAATTTAATTGAATCAACAAAACTTTTCTCATTAACTTGATGTAAATATATGAGTTTTATTTATTCAAGCTGATTAAAATTAAAATTTCTAATACTTATTTTTGGAACACTTCAGATCTTATAAACATAAATGTCAAAGGAAATCAAATTTGTTTGTAATGCTTATAATGTTGAAGAGTTGTTGGCTCTACTTAATATGTTAAAGTTATTAAACATGTTTCCTCAAGTACAACTTAATTAATATCAAGTTCATTTGTGTTGACTCATTACAAAATTACAGAAATTTGTCTTTTCAAATTCAGTCAACTTAAATTTTTAAGGCACCCTGGACACCAACTTTTTAAAGTTAAAACTAAAAGTTTATTTTTACAGTGCAGACAGGATCACTAAAAGAGGTTTCCACTGTAATAGATCAAAAATGTGAAAAGAGTGTCAATTGAAAATGTTAGGAAAAATTTGAACCTCCTAATTATTATATGTCCAGTTCAATTTTGTTTGGTTTTTAAGTACTCAGGCGAGTCATTCTGCAGATCCCCCAAGGAGACATACTGAAGCTGAAAACATGCCGTTTCTTTTCTGCGTATTTAAGGAGCAAAATAATGAAACTTTTAATTACAGAACAGCCAAACACGCAGCCTAAAGCAGTGGAAAATACTGTCATTCAACCAGCAAGAGGGGAAAATAATCAACCCACAGAAACTATAGTATCAACAAAACAGAAAATGCAAAATAATGCTCAGCCATCAGTTGGTGGAAGACAGAAAGAAGAAAATGGAACCATGTCTCTGTTAAAACCTCACACTCAGTTTCCATCTATTTCCACCATGTGTTATTATGGTTTTATTTAAACAAACTACGACAACTTGCGATTTCATTTCTTGCCCACATGTAGGATCAAAATGGCTCCATTAAAAAAACAAATCAAGGGGGCAAATTAATTTTTTGTTCACACAAAAACTATATTCATTTCGTCCAGCATCAGGTGTCCAGTCTTACCCCTTGACCTCACTAACAAGGCCAAAGTGAAGCAGTCTAATGTCAGGTGGCAGGCACACAAAGGTGAGCCAATGGGGGGTGTTGGATAATGTGCTAACATTCTTGTGGGCCGCGCAGCTGTGTGGGTTCGAAGGCCAGTGAGGTGTTTTTGTGTGGAACCAAGTGTCAACTCATTACGGACTCGGCTTCACCTCCCTGCACTGCCAATGACCTGTAAACAGCGCGAGTCGCCCGGAGTTGTCACGAAACAAAGGCGGAGGGTGAAAAAAGTGCCGCTTGAGTGTGGGGCGAACGCAGCGGGAAAGCCAAAGCGCTTTCTGTCCAATAAAATAAGATGATTCATGAAAAGTGGGACATTCTCCGACTTCACAGATTAAGAGGCTGCCCATGTGATTTCGGATTTTTTTTTTCTTTTCTTTTTGTCGCCGTTATGTTTGTTGCATTCGCTCTCCGACGCTACTCCAATGGCGTCATCGGGCTCCATCTCAGCACCAGTCACAGACAGTCAGCTGCAGCGGAGGATTCTGATTGGACAAAAGTGACCGATATGTGACCCCGCCCGCGGCCAGACACTCGCATCATGGCGGACGAGGTCATACAAAGGCCAGATCGTGATGCATCTTGGGTAAAACGTGTCCTCTTTTTCCAAGAAGGAGGAGGGCAGTTGTGAAAGCAAAAAATGTAGGACAGCTGGTAAACAGAGAAGCCATCATTCTGTTAAACTAGACACAGATTTAAATAAACTAATCAGACATTCACGCTTTACGGATCGTCGTTGCCCTCATGCTACACCACTGAGCGTTGTGTTTAATAGCTGTATTGAGACAAGCCTAAACACACAGTGCTCACATATCGCTCATTAACAAAGATTTGCATCAAGCCTAATTTAGCAGAGTGCGCTATCAGGGTGTAAATGGTGTCCAATAAAGAACAATAAAGGCTTTCGATAGAGGCATAGTTAGCGCCGGCAATTACCTCTCATTACATTCTAGATCGTTAGAGCCGTCATATTAAACACATGGAAAATGTGAAATAAAAGCTATGCTGCACACATCAAAGGCTGCCCATAAACTCAGCTCCTATAATAAGATTAGAATGTGCTAATTTGTGAAGCAGTATCATCCAGTGCTATGTTGCAAGTGTTGATAGAAGAGGAAGAAAATGTTAGACTTGACGGGGAATTGCTGTGAGAGCATTTCAACAGCGGTGATGCCCTGTTTGTTCTGCTCTTCTCTTATAACCTTAATCCTGCTCCCCTTAATCCTGCACTTGATTGTTAGTGTATATTGGTGTGCAATTACAGAGGATGCTTGAATTACAAAGCCAGTGATTTTCAGCAATTGTAGTTTTCACCGCAGTCAGTGTGGTGAGATAGTCGGAAAGAGATTTTGACATTCTGACATCATCTGCTCTCAACTCAAGTATCTTTGTTGTGACTTTTTGCATCCCTCAGGTGGCTGCACCTGTACCAGACCTGTGACCCTTATAAGATACTTATTAACATTAATATGTGTTTAACAAAACTATATAAATGTTTACAATAGCATCATAAACACATCTATTGTTAGCTTGCAGGACATTTATAAGCATTCATAAGAAACATGTTAACAGTTTGTAGACTGCTTAAGAACATTAATGAAAGCTTTATTAGTTTCTTACTTCTTATTAGCTTCTTAATTGTTTATGATATAATTACAAACAAATGTAAACTAACTACTTGAGAATGTAGTTGTTTAACCTTTATGAAGCATAGTTAACTGTTAATAAGCGTATAATAAAATTATGTAGGCATCTTAATAAAACAACGACAAAAGCTTGAAGGTTTAACGATGACACTACAATTGTAATGCTGTTATAAATAATTATAAGAAACTCATAAGGCAGGTATTAACTGTTAATAAGTGCATAATAAATTATCTAGAAATATTAATAAAGCAACAACAAAGGCTTAATGAAGGTTTAACAATGACATTAACAATTATAAGAAACTCATAAGGCTTTTATTAATGTTCTTAAGCAGTCTATAAACTGTTGTTTCTTATCAGTGCTTATGTCTAACAAGCTAACAATAAAAATATTTATGAAGCTATTATTAACACTTATATGGGCTTATTATTAACGTTAATAACCATGTCTGTAACACTTTATATTATGGTGCTTCTATTATGCATTAGTTGTGATAGTCAAAAAGAGGTTTTGACATTGTGACATCATCTGCCCTCTGGTATCTTTCTTGACCCAGGTTGTGATTTTTTGCATAAATCGGATGGTTGCACCTGCACCAGACCTGTGACCACTGTGTGTGTCTGTGTGTGTCTGTGTGTGGTCATACCTCCGTCTGCTCATGTTTACTTGGGTGTCTTCATACCCAGCTGCAAAAGTGTGTGTGTCTTCAGAGGAGACGATTTTGCTGTGTTGACATTTGAACACCATCCCACCCTGACGGGAGCAGAAAAAAGGATTAGCGGCAGGTTTAAAAAAAATCTAGACATGCTTGACAACAACAATACAAGAACACCTCCTACCACACATGCTCCAGTGGTCCCGTGTGATGTGATAAAAACCATCACATAGGCTGAGAGGCATGGCAGACAGCTGGAAGACATGCACAGGCACAGCACAATCCAATAGCTATCACTTCTCCTGGCACATCATGTACCACTGAACTGAAAAGAAACAGCACCTGCACCCTTACAAAATGGTCTCAATAGCACCAATGTAAATTTAAAATGGTGCATTATTCAATTTAAAGGGGAACATTTTATAATTTAACTCTGATTTAATTTTCTACTGTGTCATATCATATCGTATTTACAGAATTGCCTTTGCAGTACTTACATGGAAATAAAAGGAAACATCCCTCTTTAGCCCCTCTCACAATAACTGAATTTTACTTTATTTGTCTAACCGGTTTTGCCCAGCCTGCCATACTGGACATCTGCCAGTTCAGGTAGATCTGCTGATATTAATAGGATATTCTTTAAATCATACAGAGTGCTGAATTGTTTTCTCTTGTAGCAGAGGTGGGGCTTAAATGTGCTTTGTCTCTGTTGACCCTTCCTAAGTCCTGCCCCTTTTTGATCTATGCTCCAATAACAGTTGAGCAAAATTAGCACCTCTGTCAAATTTCTCCTTGTAAAAGTGACTTATAGGGTTACATTTTAAGATCGGTAATGTTAGCAAGACACTTGCTAACTGGCTAACTAATGATGTACATTAGTTAGTTAGTGGTATCTAGCTGTGAAATATCTCAACCAACTCGCCCTCCAAGTGTGTAGGAGAAACTATGGCTGGGAAACTCCTGCAAAACGTATAAAGTGGCATGTAGAGCCAGTGTTTGGTTTGTCCACTCTGGTCTACTGTATAAACATAGCGGTGTAAAATAGCAGACGTATGGCCTATGTAACAATTCTAATTTTTTAGGTAATAATACATTGATGAAAACATTTATATGAATATTGTATTCCAGTTGTGCCTAAACTTTTTCTGGCATGCCCCCCTTCAGAAGTTGACAAAAAATTCAAATCCCTCCACCCCACAGTTATTATTAATCATTAACATTAATTATGGTAAATAAAAATAGAATTCAAGCTGAATTTTAGTGAATAAAGGTCAGCATGGTAGCACTATCAAACTCTTGTTTGTTTAATTCCCCATACAATTCATATTTATACATTATTTCACACTATATTTCCTCCCAGCTCCCACTTTGGGAACCTCTGTTATATCCAGATTCTCCAAATAGATTCTCATCTTCAAAATTTTCTTTTCTTTCTTTTTGTTTCCTTTACAACATAGATGAGCCTAGTATACGTTCATATAAGTTCAGGAAACGGGAAAGGAGAAAGTTGACAAAGGTACCACATTTGCTAAACTATCATTGGATGCACAGAGCAAAAAGGGGCGGGAGAAGGGGATTGATTGCAGCCACCTGCAAAAACACCATCAAATAACAAGTCACAAAAATTCCAGAATTGCAGACATTTGTTTTTATTTGTGTTTATTGGATAGAATGTTTCTATTAGTGTTAAATCTTACACACACACACACACAAATAATGACCCACGTGCATTATTTTTGTGCCACTGGCTGCTAAATCGCTACACTTAGAGCACTTAGAGGGTCACGTCTCCTTGCTCAAGGGCAGAAACATAGTAATGACAGGGTGAGTTTGAGAGGCAAACAGACATGCCGTACACACCTTCCTGTTTAGACTTTCCAAATGGGTTTGAACTGCTGACCCTCTGGTCAAAAAGCTCAGTTCTCTCACTGTTAACTTGCCGCTGTGTGTAGTTGAGATAATGTGGCTGTGGTTACCGCCTGAGCCCTTTTTCTTTTTTTCTTTTTTTTCAGGACACACAACTCACAGGACTCGTGATTATTGCCAGACTTTATTGCCCCTGCCAGGGAACATTCTCTACATGCTCACATAGACGCACACGAACAGTGCTTATAGAGGTGCAGCCATAACACACACATACACACACACTATATGCACGCACAAAACATGCATTCCTGCACACAAGCTTGCACACGGTTCACCTTGAGCACAAAGATACTGATGTTTCTCCCAGAGGACTTTGAGAACAGTGGAGGGGGAATTGGATCGATCTGATGATAGTGGAGAAGCGGTGATTATGGTAATATGTCTTTGTTACGGCATATAGAGAAAGAAAGAGAAATACAGCTAACCTCTAAAAGGAACGTTAGTTTCTCTCTACTCTCCTCTTTTGTTGCCTCCTTTTTGATCCCCAACGCCTTTGCCCTCCCTCCCTCGTCTGTTGCCTTTGCTTTAATCCTCATCGCCATCTGCCCCCTGCTCCGAGGGTCAAAGAGCGGTCATGTTTGCTAAAATGGGTTCAGCACTGGTGAGAAATTATGACTTACTGTAGGTTTTATCACAAAGCCATGCTGTTCCTTCCCTCGATCATGTTTTTATTCCTCCACTGACTCTCTCCCTCTGTACCCTCCTCCACCTCCTCCCTGCAGACACAAACTCATGACTGGGGAAATTAGGCATGCGTGCTATCAATGTAGCCTATAGGAAACACAGTGCACATGATGTATATCTCTAATACTGTATATCTCGCCCACAATTTCAATGCAACGTGACAGTATGCTCACTGAAAAGCTTCCTGCATTTTCCTTCATATCGCTGCTTATCTAGAAGTAATGTAAAACATATGTAGGCTACATATAAACTATTTTTCCCCACATTTCCATACAGTTATGGCTGCTCCTGTGTCTGGTAACACTTAATAGTAAGGTGTTTAAAGGTGTCTAATAAGCATTAGTTAAGTAGGTCATTGGGTCTTTAGAAGATGCTTAGTAACATTAATATGTATTAATGAAAGTAAGTGTTGATAAAAACATCATAAACATGTTAATTTTTAGTTTATAAGACATTTATAAGCGCTTATAAGCAACATTAGCAGTTTATAGACAACTCGAGAGCATTAATAAAAGTCTTAAGTATGTAAAAGTATGTAAAGTATGTAAAAATCTTGATAAAGGAAAGACAGAAGCTTAGTAAACTTTAATAGACTTATTAAGAATGTTAATAAAAGCCTGAAGAGTTTCATATAATTGTTTATGAAAAAATTACAAACAAATTAATTGAGTTTACTGTTAATAAGTTTCTTATAAGTGCTTACAAGGGTCATATAAGCTGGCAATAAAAACTTATTTATGATCCTATTATTAACATTTACATAGTCTTTATAAACATTAATGTTTATAATCATCTCAAGGTCCTTATTAACTGATAACTACAGCTTATTAGAAGCATCTTAATCAGGGTGTATCCAGATTTTTGGAGTAGGCACTGCGCACTGACTTACAGGGGTGGCACACACACATGCGGGGATATCATTCATTTACCATTTCTCACATCTACTTTAATAACTACTAACATTACAATATCTTACAGTTTCTTACATAATTGCTTTTAACCTTTTTTTTATTCTAAAACAATACATAGTCGTACCAATCACAGCACAACAGAGTGCCATCAGTGTTTCAATACTTTGTTCTTCAGTCCTAAAAAAAGAAATTGCACCACTGTTCAACCTCTTTGGCTGTGAGACTCCTAAATTAATTCTCAGCATTCCACCATGAAAAATAGTTTTATTTTTAGGATTTATTATTTATTTACCCATGTGCTATAGTTTTTGTAAGTAGCATAAAGGGAACTACAACTAACATCTCATTATACAACCATGTGTTATATAATGATTCCATTTAATTCCATTTAGCTATTTTGTTGAACATAGTGTAAAGTAATAACTTCCAGGTGTTTTATTTTAACATAGTACCTCTACCACACTACATTACATACATGGAGTGAAGACTGCAGTTTGATGTGAGCGTGCATGACCCAGGAGAGAGGCACAACAGACTATCTCCACTGTCACCATTGACACGTCCACAAAAACTCAGTGTAGTTTGTATTTATCCCTGGAGAACTGAGTGTTTACCACATGAAAGCTAAAAGGCCTGTAACTTTCCTTTGAGCAGTAAATACCAGCATAGACCCTGATGCTCTGTTTTGAAATGTAAGAAGCTTTTTGCGGAGGACTGAGACGTGGCACACGTACGTGCACAGTGCAGAAGTGAGGAGACTGCCAACTATGATGAATAGCTTTCAATCAGGCCACAAAATGGGTTCACACACCTCTTGGAAGGGGTTTAGTCATATAATTGCTGTTGAGAAGAAAGGCTATTCGGATTACTTTGTGGGAAATTCATTACAATCTGATGGGGTTCATCAGTGGTAAGCATTAAAAAAAACATTTAACCTTGTGAAAGATGGGACGTCTTTTAAAACACATTTTTAAGACAATTTGTAATCGCCTATCAGTGAAAGTTAAACTTAATTTGTGTGAAAGTTGTTGAGGTTAGTAAGTACTCTGCCGACTGAGGACCAGGCGATAAAAATATGTGTCATCAATCTGTAAAATTTAATCAAGCTGAAGTGAAGTTATAGTTTCATTTATTTTTATTACACCATTGTGTAAAGTTATATCCCTTATTTCTGATTACTGTAATTTTTAACCTGATAACTGTGGATTTAAGAAAACAGACCTGAGCAGCAAATTGTGAGCAATTTGACAACATATGCATGCTGATATGGTATACACAACCGTTCTCAATGACGCACAGCTGGTTTAGCTTGCTTAGTGTGTAATGCCGTGAAATCTTTCATGTTGTTAAGAAAAAAAATGGTAAAGATGACTGCACTTTTTAACATCTGAGGATAATAGTAATTGATCAACCCTGTCTTGTAGAAATTCCTTTTGTATATTACTAAATTGTTTTCACAAGTACGTTGTGGTGACGACCCGATTATATATATAATTTTGGGAGTCATTGTTAATCACCCTATTCTGTTGTTTAGGTATGAGGATGTGCTCCAGTAAGAGTGTAATGACAGCTTAGTCTGGATCGATACATCGATTTAGTGTTCATAGATCCAATATAAAATTAAAGTGAAAATATCAATCTATATCGCTATCTTTAAGGTACGCCTTTATTTTGACATTTCCATGGCATGTCTGTGTCACAAGTGTCTGAAAGAGTTCAGTCATAAAATTGTCAAATCATAATTGAGTAACTTTTTATAAATGTAACACAAATGTAAGTGAATGTGTTAAATGGAAATATCGTCCGATATTGATCACAATCTCCTGAACTGAATTTAAATCATATCATGGCAGACTTTGTGATATCAGCAAATATAATATTGCTGTCCAAAGAAGCTACTCAATATCATACTGTAATGAAACTTGTGATTTGCTGCACAGTATAGAGTTCGTGTCCAGACTCTAACAAACAACAACAAAACAACAAAAGTGCTTTGGTTAACACTTTGTGCAGGTTTAGGTAATAAAAGCACTTTGGTTAAGGTTGGGGGAAAAAATTGCCACCTTGATTGAATATTGATAAATAAATCTCATGTCTCAGGTCGCTGCTGATTTTTAAAAAATGCTGTAGTCACAATGATTGGAAAGTGAATTGCAAGATTGCCAGAAATAAGTTTAATATCAGCCAACTTTTGGTTGATATTAAACTTTTGGTATTTTGGTCACCATTGCATTTTCCTCAAAAATGTATTTGCTGTTGCAAATTAGTTGTTTAATGACCTAGTTTCTGGGGGACAGGGCTGAACTCAGACATCAACAGAAAACTGAAAATGTGTTAGTACCATCCACATATCCACTGATGCGATCCTGTGGATCTCTATCATATTGTATCCAAGCACAGTACTAGCTCCTATCCAACTCTTCTGCCAGTGCTGTTTGAACAGGTCTAAAGCAAAGCCTCTGTACCTCCTGATTTTGTAGTTGTAGTTGCATTTGGTGGAATGCTGGGCGTGACATAAACCGGATAAGTGAGAATCCTTTGTGAGCTGCTTTATGTCTGGCCTTGGTTGCCGCTGTCATGTGTATTGGATTGATGTGGTTATATAAAATTTTCATTTACATTTGTGGCAATGCCCATGCTACTGATATTTGAACACGGCTATGTGGCAATGACACACAGAAAATCATAAACAAACTGTTTCAAAAACTAAAAAGAGAAACTGCACTCCTGATGCAACTGTCACCCTCTTTCTCCCTCTGTTAGTCTCCCCTGTGACTGAGCACAATTTAACCCTTCCAACTAACCTGTTAAGGACAGGTGCGCCAACTGGCACGACGGGAGAGAGAGCAATCCGATTCTATCTCTAGTTTGTGGTTAAAGCTTGCCCGGCAATGCCATACAGTGTCAGCATGCAGACGTGCTTTGCCCTGGCCCGAGGCGATCAGTCTGCTTTGGAACAGGAGGATGGAACCACATCCTCTCTGTGCCTGCAGACAGTAATCAAAATACACCCAACCTCACCACAAAGCTATTATGTTTAAGTTTTACAAGCATCACGTCATGATTCTGATTGAATTAAAGATTAGAGGCACTGCAAGTGTTGATATCAAAAGGGGTGTATTACAACTTGAGTACAGTGGTTTTCAGCTTGTGGTTATCAATAAAAACAAACGGAAAGAAAAACATTAGATATTTATCTGTTAATATTCAAATGCTAGATAACATTAAAACACCATCCATATGCTTTAGAATGAGCCTCAGCTTATTCTTTACCTACCTAACATATAACCAATCCAGGATGGCCTGTGGAGATTACAGTACAGTGAGCAATAAATTAGCATATAGTGTGTATAGCATGGCCTATATGAAGTAGCCTATGTGGAAGAAGCCTCAATACTTAAGCTAAGTTAGCATAGTGAACACATGGACTTCAGCATGCTGTTAGCATAGTGAACACATGGACTTCGGCATGCTGTTAGCATAGTAAACACATGGACTTCAGCATGCTGTTAGCATAGTGAACACATGAGTTTAGCATGCTCACTTGCTAACATTTCAATGAAATGGCTACAATTAGAGGTCCTACCCATCTTACCTGCTGGTCACTGGCCCAAACTGCCAAACAGGAAGTGAGAGGATCCACTGGGCTTTATGGTAGGGGAAACCTGGACTGTGCCATGTTGGTTAGTTTAAAGGGGGAGGTTTTGTAAGGAATAGGTTTTTTTTAAAAGAACCATAAAGAATAACTTAAATTCTCAGTCTTTCTGTTCAGTTCCCCCTTCTGTCTTGGTGAAATATTGATAGAACAACCTGACACCACCACACATACAGTATTTTAAATGACGATTTTAGGGTTCTTATTGTAACTTTTAATTTCACTTTTTATACATTTTTAAAATTATGGGGCGATCGCGATGTTCTTTTATTCTTTTTTTAAATCACTTTTAGTTCAAGAAAAAAGAAAAAAAAAGAAAAGAAAATACCCCCCCCCCAGTCCGGACCTGCTTCAATTGGACAACAGGGACTGAAGAGGACTGTCAGTCCTGAGCTGTAGTGCTACTCCTCAGGCCAGTTTAGGTCAGACCTGCTGGAAGTAGCATGTTAGCTGCTCAGCAGACCGAGTTCTAGCTTAGGTTTGCTTTGGTTGTCTGGTATCAACTACAATTAAAACATACACCAGGTGAAAATTCCTACCTCCATGTCTTTTCCCTCCACCTTCCGGCCTTCTATGGGAGCCAAAACCAAAAGGGTGGTGCTGTTGTGCTGCTTCTTCTGCTCTTTCTACTCCCAGATGAAAGCTGTAATAATGAATTCAGGTAATGTTTTTTTTTTGTCCTCAAGTAGCTGCATTCAACTGTGTAGTGTTTTTAAATAATTTACATCAATTTTCACAATGACGCAAAACCAAGCCCAGAATAAAATGTTTCATTTGGAGCTTAAAATACCCTTTGTGGTACAATATTCCAAAACAAATATGCACATTTAAAACACACCCTATGAATTATTCCAGTCTTAACCATTATGCGCAATATATTTAAAATGCTATATCAAAATAATATTTTTGTAGCGTCTATGTGGGCCAGCAGTCAGCCAGTCAAAGGCAGAGAAAGATGATAATGACCATGTGGGACAGAGCAAACTTTTTGTGCAGGGTGAGCAGCTTTCATGGGAATGAACAGGCCACCATATTTAGAGTCCTCATCCCGTGTATATCGATGTTGAAACTCGAGCAGGGCGAGCTGGAGACAGGTCAGACATGAGCTGATATTGTTGGCCTGTCTGAACCAGTGGGGGGACATCACGAGGTCATAGCCAAACTAGGAGTGTGGCGCCAGAGGTCAGCATGCCGTTCAGCTCCCATGGGGGTACAGGACATGTTGTGTCTTTGCACCCCGGGGTGCTGTGTTCTGCGGACATGCAATCAACTAGACAGTCACCTTTGAACTTAAGCTGTGTCTGGACCAGACACATGTGATAGCAGTTAACTGCTGTGGCCTCTGGGAAATAAGACAAAGTTATGTGAATAGATTATGGTCAAGATTTGTTGACATAAAAGAGATGGTGATCATAGTGTATCCCACAGAGTTCATAACACAATACAACGTCATAGCTAACAAGAAAAAATAATAATTTAGTAATGTCAGAGATGTATGGTGTCTGTATTTTACTTTAGTTGTTTTAAAGGTTAAGTGTGTAACATTTAGGAGGATCTAATGAAACATAATGTTCATGCAAATGTTTTCATTAGTGTAAAATAACTTGAAATAAGAATAGTTGTGTTTTCATTAGTTTAAAATTAGATGTTTTTATCTACATAGACTGCTGGTTGTCTTCCACAGAGTCCGTCATGTTGCACCACCATGTTTCTACAGTAGTCCAGAATGGACAAACCAAACATTGACTCTTGATATGGCCCGTCGCATTTTCTGTGAGTTTCATGGCCACCATAGTTTCTCCTGTACATGCTTGGCAGGTGAGTTGGTTCTAATTTGTTATTTCACTGACAGATCCCACTAAATCCTACACACTAGTCCTTTCATTTCTGTACAAAAGTTTTCAAGGTAGTTTTATTGTTCCGTCTTTGCCTTTTCTTTGTGTCCTCAGTCTTTTCTACAAGAAAACAATTCAGTTTTGGTTTTTGGGACTAGGGCTACAACTAACCATCATTTTCATTAATCTGTTGGTTATATTAATGATTAATTCTTTAGTCTATAAAATGAAAAAGAAAGTGAAAAATGCTTATCGCAATTTCCCAGAACCCAAAGTGATGTTGTCAAATCACCTCTTTTGTCTTTTTGAGAAAGACAAGCAATTCAATGCAATAAATAAATACAGTATGAGATTAATTAATGGATAAATCAGTGATTTTATTATGACAGCATAATAGTACATGATCTACAACTATCCCACCTTTGAAACTCAATAGTCTATACAACTCAATATTGTTTCATTCGCTTCCCTCAAAGACTGGTACATTATCCAAAGCCATTACCTACCTCTTTCCAATTCAAGCTTACTTTGCCCCAAAGTGGAATAAAACACGATTAATGATTTCAATTACTCTGACCCTGCTTGCCGTTTACAGTGCCTGAAGTCTGGGCGAGGGAGCTGTGCTGCATAAAAGCCGATGGTGAAGGACATTTACTAGGGGAATGATTCAGTGAGGGGACTGGCAGTTTGTGCTGGCTCATCAGTGGGGGAACAGAGCTTCTCTTTGTGCTCGAGCCTTCCTATTGCTCAGCTTGGAAACCACATTGTAGATTCATGCTGCTGATGCTGCTGGCCTGCCGTGTTCTTTTACAGGTCTCAGGATGGGATACCTGTGTAACGGCCGATTGGTCTCATAAAATTTCAAAATGAGCAGAATGTCTTAAAATGAAAATGATGTGCGCTGAGCTCAAAAAATTAAAAAAAATACATTTTACATCTACATAAAACACAATAGGAGTTGAGGTGAACGTAGATTATTTTGATACTGAAATATAGAGGTAAGGAATGAGGATAGTTGTGTACATTTACCTTCAACTCACATGAATTCAAGCTCATGCAGAGTTTTATCAAAACCAAAACATTAATTTATTTATAGCAATAATAAGAACTAATTTAACTTTGTGTTGTCAAGAATGTGACCTTAAGTCAATGTTGTATAGGGACAACCCAATAATAATAATAATAATAAAAAGAATTAGTTTTATTATCCACTGCTTTCTAGCACCCACTCCTCATGCCTCCTCATTCTGGATGCTTGCACATATAGAGCACTGCTCCTGTTCTCTCTATCTAAGCAATATTCCTTAGATTTTTCATAAAATGCATTTTAATAATCTTATACCACATGTGTAAAAATGTGTGATAGGGAAATATGAAAATGTGCAGAGTCAGCATTGAACAGTATCATAATGGAATCTCACTGGGGCAACACAATAGATTTTTTTTGTTCTGCAACATTAGAATCTTATCTGAGAGCAACAAAAGAAAGTAAAACTTGTTTTCTGATTAAATTCAGTTTTTGGAATGCACCAAAATACAGTATAGCATTAGTTTAAGTTGGTTTTGTTTACTTTACAGTCTAATTTTGCCAGGTTTTGATAATTGCTCAGCATTAATCCTGCATTAATCAATATTTTCTTATTAAAATTTAATCAGATGATTCTGTGAAAGGTGTTGCTCATGGTGCTGGGCTTAAGGTAGATGCTATTTGCACCTACGTGCCAGTAGCCAACAATGCTATGTGATATGTGAATAGCTGAATACCTCCTGTGTGGCTATTCTCACCCAGGTGCAACTACACACTCTGAGGGATTATTACTCTCTCTTCTGTTTCTGTTTTAGAGGCTGCATATTAACTGTAGGGTTGAGTCTCAGCAGCAGAATGAATGTTGGACTTAAATGCATCAGGTCACCATGACACCAACTGAATACTGAAATTGCTTCTCTATGCTGGATGTGAAAGCAGAAAACTGTGTTTTAGCACATTTGCCATGACAAATTTCAAACTATTTTTTACACAATATGCTACAGTTAATGTAACCCCAACACTAACCTAATCCAAAGTTGATTTAGTAGACTGATGTGCTTTATGAGACTGTGTTAGCAAAGGTTTCTCCGATTTACAGTAGGGTTGTAAGGTTTAGCAAAAAAGTGAGAGATGGAAAGAAGAAGCAGAAGAGGTTTTCCTGCAGGGCTTCAATTTGAACACGTGCCACCCATACCAAAAATGCATGCACTTTTAGTACTGTAAGTTTCTTTGGATAAAAGCATACACCGTATGAAAAGAAGATGAGGCAAGAAGATAGAAGACGGAATGTGAGAAATACTTTCAGTTGAGAGGGATGGGGGTTGCATTTGCTTTGCTTGAGGTCAAAAACATAATACCTTTTTATTTTCATCTTTACTAGGTGAGGCTGAGGAGTCACAGGTAAGGCTACAGATTAACTGAGGCAGCCCCACTCTGCTGGGTCCTTCCCCATTATCTTCACATGGAAAACCCTTTAACGACTAGATTGCCTCAGGACGTCTTGAATATTTAAGAGTGAAAAAAAAAATACGTGCACAGACAGCAGCCATGTAGACTGATAGTAGGTTTGCTTAATTACCTGAACTACTTGTCACAAGGCTTTTAAAGGGAAAATGATAGCTCACGAGCAGGTGGCTGACAACTCTGCATGAGTGCATTAAACTGAAACAACTAGACAGTGAACCAAATCAGTTTAAAGGGGCAATGTGTAAAGTATGGCCACCTGTCGAAGGTAACTCCAAACAACGTGAGCAGTATATCACCAGAGTAACCACTAACTGCTGCTAACGATACTTTTTGCTGTAATTATCTTTGGCTGCAGCTTGCCCACTACTTGCTGTTAGCTCAGTTAGCCTTGTAGCTTGTGGGCCTCGGCTGAATCGCATCTTGAAGCACTGGGAAAGTATTTGTGTTTACACCACGGGTAACTAAACCAGGCTCAGAAGCCTCTCAGAGAACATGTTCGGAACAAAACAAACATGAAGCGGAGAGGAACGCGATGGACATCGGGCATCAGAGAGGCAAAGGGGAGCCACAATATTTTGATATCTAAGATGGTGGATTTTGTTTGAATAGTGGAAAGACAAACTATGATGTTTTTGGTGAATTTTGCTTTGTTTCTGTCAAGTGTGTTTTATGAACAAGCTTGTCTTAGTTCAGTAAGAGAAACTTGAATTCAGAGGGTGTATGGTTTAAAGGGATAGTAGGTGAAAGAATATTTCCTTTCTTGACATTTTTAGAGTTTATTTTGTTTATTTATTAGACTGTAAAAACTAAGACAGCTTATCAAAGAAGCAAACTTGCCACTTGAATACATCTCCCTGCTGAAAAAATGAAGGGATTGTACTATCGCCTCTTGAGGCACAAAGTCAAGGTTGCCAGGTCTGTGTGACAAAACAAACCAACGGCCAATATAAATCTTCTAAAACCGGCAAGACAAGAGCTCAAAATATGCCTCTGCCAAACCATGTACAGCGAACTGCTTTTTGCCAAATTTATTGTGATATTTGCACAGTACCACCATAAATGTTTAGTGTACCAGCATTAAAAGTAATTTTCCCTAAACAGTTCTTTCAAATAGGACATACAAAGCCCTTGTGTTATTAGATGTAGTATATTATCATAAGTAAAATATAATTCTGTGAAAGTGTAGACCAGTTCACTCATACACAATCTAATCTGTTGCTTTGTCTTTTTGTTTTCTTCTATTTTCTTTTCTATTTTCCCTCTGTCTGCCTGAGCATGGCACGTTGTGTGTGCATGTGTGTATGGATATGCGGGCCCAAGTCCATATATGTATGTGCTTATATGGGATGAGTCTGATAGGATTTGGGTATAAATAAATAGATTATTTAATTAAAATGTGGATATTATTCATGTCATTTCCATGAAAAACAGGTCTACCCAACCAGTGGACAAAAAAATTCAACCTGCAGCAACACTTAACTGCACCTAATTACACAGGGAAACTGCAGATCGAAGTGATATTACTAAAAAGGATGAGCAGGAGGTAGCTAGTTAGCATGCTAACTTCACTAGATATCTCTGCAACATAATAGATAGACTTTGACATAAGATGCTACTTTCTTCTCATTCTGTTGATAACAGTTGTTATTTTGGACATTTTACATGATAATTCTCATCATATCTTTCACATTGCACCTTCAAATATTTGATTACAGTTTGTAGTGCAAGGCATATTAGATGAGTAAGTGGCCACGCTGGCCAGTGTTTGGGGAGTTGCTTTTTAAAATTGCCTCAGTAAGGTGTCATTTGGTGTTCCTTGTGTTCTAACCTCTGCCACGTCATTGGATATGAGGATTTTGTGACCCAGACCAATTGTGATATTCACAGAATCCAAGCCTGTCATTCGGTGGGGTGTTAAGTATCACTGTGTTGAACAATTATTACAACATGAAAAAAACAGGTGTCTCTCTTCAAGCTGCACTTCAAAGCACTACGGTGGCCTTTGAAGTCATGGCGTGCCAATACCTGGGTCCAACAGATAGACAGCAAGCCCATTTGTGTATAATTTCTCCCTTTCATACGTTCACTGCTGAGCAAATAGGAGGAGAAGAAAAGATAAAAATACAAAACAAAACGTGTTAAGTGGATTCTTTCGTCGCCTGTAATCTCCCTGCGCCACTGAAACGCCTCTGGAACTCGGTGGTGAGGTCGGACAGTAACAATGTCCTTTTCAGTGGGCGATGAAAGAGTTTCAAGTCATTCCCTATTCTGTGTGGGCCTTTGTGCCCCTTATCCACTTATTCAAATCAGTATAAACGGCAATGTGTCATATTAGCAGGCAAGGCAAAAGAACTGAAAAATGCTTTGATATGTATGGAAACAAAAGTGAAAAGACTAGCACAGAGGGCAACGTGAACACACAGGCCCAATCCACTGATCCTCTCTAGGCTGCTTTGTGACATTCCCCGCTTTGGTAGAGGTTACAGACAGCCTGTGTGTGTGTGTGTGTGTGTGTGTACATGTGTGTGTGTGTGTGTGCACTTGTAGTCATCTACACTCTTAGACGTAACAATTTCAAAAGGGTTCTCCATGGGTTCTTTGCAAGACTAAGGGTTCCATTAAAAAACATTTCCATCCAAAGGACCCTTTTTGGAAGAAAGAATTCTCTGAGGATTGCTGAAATCCTTGAAGAACTCTTCCTTCCAAAATAAGACTTCTTGATAGAACCCCCTGGGTGGGTTCTTGTTCTGGATTGAAACCTCATAGACTAGGTCGTTTGCACCATATTAGCTTAGGATTTTTACCTGGATCTGTTTAAGATCCCTCTAGAACCTAGGTGCTATCTAGTGAACCAGCCCATGTTTCCATTAGCTTTGAGTAGAGTTGTTGTAATTCTGGATGCTCATCAACAGAGTGTTTAAAACCCAACTCGAAACCAAAAATGTGGGTTCTGAAGGTTCTGAAGAGTTTGTTTTTGGTTGAAATGCTCTGACAATTCAAATGTAGGTGCAGGAACTGGAACAACGCCAATTCTGTGTTGGTGGAGAACAACCAAGAGAGGGTCCTAGGTTTTCCACTAACATGGAACCGGCCCCATTCAGGTTCAAGCACCTAAACACCCAAAACACCTGTTGAACTGTTCTGAGTATTTCCACCAACTGGTTTGGAACCTAAAAAAAGGTTCTCCGCTGGAACCAAAACATAGCTGGTTCCCCTTGGGAACCAAATTGGGCGTGTCATATTCTCCAGGTTGTTGTGCATTGTGCAACGCCCTCTGTTGATGACATCCTTGATTATAATGGTTCAAAACTGGTGGTTCTAAGGTTTCAAAGATCTTTAACACAACCAGTTCATGAACCAGAGCTTATTTGGTAGAAAAGGGCCCTGACAAGGTTCCAGGTGTAACCTTAAGAAAAAGGTTCTAATGAGAACCACAAAGGATTCTTCTTTATGGTTCTAGTTTGCACCTTCATTTCTAAGAGTGTAGTTATGCATATGTGCGCTTAGGAGCAGTGGATTTACAAGTGAGGCCTTTTTATATGCCACATACAATGCCGTCCTCACACTGAGACACCTCCCTCCAGATACAGGGAAAGGAATTCTGGGTATATCATTCAACCACACTGGGGCCCAGATTGACACAGTGGACCTGGAGTGACAGAGTATGTGAGAGAAGAGAGAGAGAGGCACCAGGAGCAGCATCAGGAGGCTGAAGATTTCAACACCATATCCATCATCCCCGCATAATAGTGAATGCAAGAAGTATGAAGCATAATCGTTAATTAGCTGGGGCATGAACTTGCCTTGAAAGAAACCCTGAACATTCCAAGGTCTTCCCACCCTTCCTCGTGCTTTCATTCTGCCCCCCCCCCCCCAACCCTTGCCTTCCCCAGTGGCCCTATCTCTTCTTTTACACAAGTGAGGATAACAGTGGCCCCTCTTCACCCGGCCGTCCCGTTTTATCATTTGAAAAAACAAAAGGAGAGGGGAGAGAGAAAGGAGAGGGGAGAGGGTCGGGGGGAAAGGCCATTCAGAGTTCTGAGAATGTTGCTAAACAGGATTAGAATTGGTTAGAATAGGGGTAAACAGTAGCATGCTGCATGGGGGGCCAATAGGATGGGAGTTTGCTCGAAGGGGCTGGGTGGGGAAGACAATGGTTAGATTAGCCATCTGTGGGGCTTCTGGTGCCCGGCGTCATTAACCGGCTTAGGGCCCCACAGTAACACCAGACACTCTCCTTCCCCCCTGCATTAAGTATCAAGCCTTGGGAGACTTGTGTTTGTGTGTGCGTGGGGATGGCGGGGTGACAAGGTAATGTCTGATGAAGCTGATAATTACATATACAAACACACATACGAACATACGCATAAGTATGCTACACTCTTAGAAATAAAAGTGCTAATCTGCATCATACTGGGTTCTTCGCTTTGTCCCCATAGGAGAAACCTATTTGGTTTCTGGTAAAATCTTTTATATAGGTCCAACTTAGAACCCTTTCAAAGGGTTCTCCCTAGAACTCAACATAAAGGTTCATAGAACACTCTGCCTATGAGAGGTGGTATGAGAGAACTGGTTCAAGAACCAGAGCTTATTTGGTGGAAAAGGGCCTCATAGATATTCTAGAGACAACCCTTCTATAGTGTCATGGTTCCACCCAGATCCCTCTCTGGGGGTTCTATCCACAATCTTTCGACCATCTAAGAGTGGCTACAACCCACCCAGGGGGTTTTTTAGAAAGCCCTTTTAAATTCCAAGGGTTTCATGAAATACACATCCATAAAAGGGTTCTACCGAGAACCCTTTTATATTCCTAAAGGTTCATCTAGAACCCACCCAGGGCAGTCTACCAAGGCCATTTTTATATTCCAAGGGTTTTATGTAGAACCCACCCAAGAGTTCTACTGAGAGCCCTTCTATATTCCAAAGTTTCATCTAGAACCCACCCCAGGGGTTCTCCCAAGAATCCTTTGAAATTCCAAGGTTCATTTAGAAGACACCAGGATCTAAAAATATATTTAAGGGTTTCACCTATAACTCTCTTGTCGTTTAAGGGTTCTACACAGAACCATACTGTATTCTAAAGATTAGACTCATTTTAACAGTTTAAATTGAAAATTTGAAACATCTGTCAACCCCCATGATTTCAACAATCCTTCAAGAACTCTTTCTTCCAAAAACAGTTCTTTGGATGAAAAGGGTTCTTAATGGAACCCCTAGTTTTACAAAGAACCCTTCACCCCAAACTCTTTCTTCAAAAGAACGTTCTTCAGAAGTAATTGCTTCTGGGTAAAACCTTAGCCCTTCAGGAAGCACCCTTTAACAACCCTTATTTCTAAGAGTGTAATGAGTGTTTGCACACATCTGCTTGCACACTTAAGCCCTCACTATCACACAGACACACAGACACACACACACACACACACACACACACACACACACACACACACACACACACACACACATAAATTTAGCATAACCTCCCCACGACACCAACAAGCCCCCACCCCTGTACCCCCAGTCCCAGTTCAGAGGAACACAGTTTGACATTTGCTTTGTCTCCTTTTTTGTCTCTTGAGTAGATTGGTGCCATTTTGCATATCACTGCGCATCGGTTGGAGCGGACACATGACTAACACTGGGACCTCATTCAAGTATTTACCACGGAGCAGAGAGGAGGGATAGTGAAGCGGAAAATCTAGCCTGTTCACACGGGGCATTGATGCTGTTTTAATTCCCAAATGGTGAAATTTGATGAGCATCCATTGGCTGCCATGTTCATGTCCATACTGCATATTTTCTCTTTAGTGTCAGGATCATGTTGCATTGGTTGACACTGATCTGGTATAATTTTGTTTAATTTCTTACTGGGTGTACGTTAACTGTTCCAGTGTACTGCACATACAAGTGAGGGAAACTGGAACATACAGAGAAAAAAAAATCTAGGTTAAACAAATAAGACAAAAGGAAATAATAGGACAAACATGACACAATGATGTACTGAGATGAGCTGATACATGGCATGTAATATTTTAACATAACTGGCCGTTATCTTCACCGTGATCATAAATCATTCAGGGCTGCACAGTTAACAGCTCTCCACGTTGACTCATTAAGGCTTACCCCCTGTCAAGTGTTTATATAATGGCCCTGACATAAATATATGGTGCACTGTATGAGGTGGAAATGCATGCGGCGCACAATAACTGTAGTGCAATTACAGTGATAACCTGGCATTGTCAACCTATTTGTAAAGCTTAATGGCTGTTTGTGTCATTTTGTCATAATCAACGCCTTTCAGCTTTCATTACTGATCTTTGACTGACATTTTGACTTATGTTTTTTTTCCAACCTTTTCAAATGATTCTATCATTTATTCCACTAACATATGAATCTGCCGGTGTTCATGACAAAGGTCAGCTACTGAATTTGCCAAAACAGGTATATCCACTTTGTTTGATGGTTTTCAATGGTTATTGTGCTAAGTGGTTTCACTTAAATGATTGTCACAGAAGATTTGATAATGTTGTCAAGGAAATGAAGGCCCAAACGTGATAACTGTGATGTGCGTCCAGTGAGGCATGTCAGTTATCAATTGATGCTTCTATGGCGCAATGCAGGCATCAGACTTTGAATGGCAGCACCACAGAACCAGAAATGCTTGGGAAAGGCTTGCTTTTTATATGTATATATTTATTACTAAAATATTGTTTTCAGGAAGAAAAAAATCTTTTGTTCAGGTTAGTCTATATCATGACTAAATGGTGCATGATATTTATGTTTGTATTAATTTGAATGGCAAGGGTAACTTAGTTATTAACAGCAATGTACATCAGTTTTATGTTTCACACAGCAGACAGCAAACTGAACACCAACATACACCAAGGAGGTGAAGAGGGAGAGACAGCACCTGGACAGTTCATCATAGTTTAATAACACATCGCTGTGACAGACTTTTCGTTGAGGAGATGTGCATATACATATAACTCAGATCTTTCTGTCACTGTTAATACAGAATCCAGTCTGCAGTGTAGTTCATACTTCACTGATAAACCACGGAACTGTGGTAACATTAAGGTTCATGATAAAAAAAAAAATCACATTGATATATCACCTCTGTCCATATTTGCACACTCCCTTTCTCTCTGCTGTAAGTCCCCGTCACATTTAAAAAAAATATGTTTTGCTGCAGCACTGTCAGCACCCTAATTTTGCGTCCATGCCTTTCTGATTCCTTTTAGATCTTTAAACAGGTATGAGCTTCACCCCTCATTTGATGCTCCAAAATTGAAGCTAGGTCACAGTAGGCACGTCAGGGCAGTTTATTGCACATTCAGCCATTTATATCAATAGATGGACTTCAGATCGCATGTGATATCCTTCCAGTGTGTTTGGGCCTTGAGGCATGAGACAGATGATGTGTTACCATGGTAAAAACTAATATATTACTATTATAATATTAATATTCTATTTGTACATTTTGTACAGATGGAACTTCTTCCCTTGACACTTTAGTGTAGACTATATGGAAGCCATGTTTGCTATACTGACAGACATTACTGTTATGATGAGGACGTCATTCCCATCCATTTTCCACAGACAAAGGGCCTCTAACACCATCTTCTTCACCAATCACCTTCTCTTTCACTTCTTGCAATCTGGCTCTTGACTAGAGGTTACCTAATAAGGTCAAGGCTGGGCCAACATTTCTTCGTGCTCTCTCTTTATGTTTAGCAACAAGACACCGAGGTGTGTGCCTCCTGCTCTGTGTGTGCCATTGTTAGCTCACCTTGTAATCCTCCCAGACATCTCAATCCTCAATACTGGTTAAAAGGTGGCCTACATAGCAGGTAGAGAATAGACATTGTTTGGTCTAATTGTCAATGTGACGTCCCACAAGGAGAGAGGAAAGGAAGCGTACCGACACTGGGGCTCTGGATTATGTAAGACAGGAGGAACATAATGTGCTGCATTGGGTTACGCATGATGGATGGGGATGGGAGAGGTGATATGCGCTGAGATTTGTCAGGATATTCTGATCCTGTGAACACAAAGCTTTGGTAAAAGCTGTTTTGTTTTGGTAATATAAAAATTGATTCAAAAAGTACAACTTTAGGTTTGGGTAACTTAAACGGACATTCCAGATTTTTTTTTGAAGTGGGGTTGTATGAGATAGTTATCAATAGTCAGTGTATTACCTACAGTAGATGGCAGTTATTACACCCCCAGTGTGGACAAACGGTACCTACGCGGAAGCTATGGATGGGGTCAGCAACAAAATACATTTAAAATAATACATTTCACTATTTTACCTACCGTTTTTTTTTTTTTTTCCATCAGACAGCCTTGTCAGTGTCAGAAAAGGCTGTCTGATGGCAAAGCACAGCAGTGAAAATATTCTAAATGCAGTGTACACTTCAACTTATCGATTTTTTTAGGTGGGCCTTTTTAAATGGCTAAAATACATTTGCTCCTGAGCCTGTCCACAGCAATACATTGCTTAGCTTCCTACACCAGTGCTACTGCTGCTTCTCCAATGAGAGCATGTTGACTCGCTTTTCCTGTAGGTACAGTAATACACTGACTATTTTTGAGTACCTCATACAACCCCACTTCAAAAAATCCAAACTATCCCTTTAAGTGCAGGATTCTCCATCTGGTGGTGTGGATGTCATCCCCGAGGAAGGTCACAGCTGCAATCAAAATTTATGCAATTTTATTCAGTAATTATAGGAGTCATAGTGGGGCCATCAAACCTCCTAAAATGCCTGCTCTTTTAGTCCCCTTGTGCATCTCACTGTAAGCACTGCACATGAGGCTACTGTTGTGACATTGATGCACAATGATACATTTAAACTAGGCACCCCAATAGGCCATTACGTACCTGATTGGAGGAGAAGAGCTGTTTGCTTTGGACTGATTAGCACCATTGTCTCCATTAACCCTTCTGATGGAGCGACGCAAACATGCAAACTCAAGTGCCACTTTGTGATGACGGCCATGTACAAACGAGATACCGATTAATGGATCATAGAATTGTTCATTAGCACTCCACCTGCCAGAGCAGCGCTTGAAAGATGCAAATTGGTTGTTGTTTTTCCTCCCCTCCCCCAATCACCTTTCAAGTGCTATTTGAAGTGCAGCCGTGCTATTAGTAACATTTGGGTGTGAGTAACTGGATTAGGGTGGAGGTTCAGAGTAGACCCACTTCCACAGAAAAGTGCTTGTGCCAGTACAAACCAGAGCTCTCCACTATACTTGTTCTGGCCAGTCATTTTAACAGAATGCTCAAACCAGATGAATGTGTTTAGATGTCCTTCAGCAGCAGCCAATTGAATTATTAAATGTCCGTCCTTGCAGACTATATCTGATTCTAAGTGTTGGAGGCGTGACTGTACAAGGATCGGATTCAGATGAATGTATTATTTATTGTCTCTAACACCACCTGCTACTCCTTCTCCAGCACAGACCCTCGCTGAAATACCTGGATACGAGTCAAGGACAAAATTTTAATCTTTGGGGGAGACATTCAGTGGAAACTGCTTCACCAATGACAGCGTGTTCTTAATGGGATACCATTCATCTGCATTATATAAAGCACTTCATATGACCCCCTGACTGGAAACGTGTATTGAGAAAATAGCATGTAAATTTTGATTCAAACAGCAGCTGTATTAAAAAGCAGTGGTGGACTGTCTGAGGGGCAGGGGCAAAAAAAAAAGTAAAAAGTACAACATGCCTATTTAACCATTTAGAAGCACGTGGAGGCCAACCAATTGTGTAGCATGCAGGGTAGCTTAATCCAGTGTTTTCTCTACTGGAAGGACACCATAGAGGGCACAAGTTTTCCCATTTCAAAGGCTGCCTGGAGGGCTTTTTATCACATTTTCTCCAATGCAAATGCACCCTGGAGGGCCTTTTCTGACGTTCTGTCTGCTTTAAGGGCACCCTAGAGGGCACTTTACCACATTTGTTTAAAAGGCAAACCAGGGGGGCAGTTGAGCATGATTTGTCCACTGGACGGGGACCCTCAAGGGCACTTTATTATGTTTTATTTTATGGTATAACAAAGGTGCTCACCACAGGACAAC
Organism: Lutjanus campechanus; assembly: GCA_027495735.1. NCBI lineage: Eukaryota > Metazoa > Chordata > Actinopteri > Lutjaniformes > Lutjanidae > Lutjanus > Lutjanus campechanus. The sequence continues at coordinate 29,891 of JAJHUR010140342.1, read as the reverse complement.
CTGAAAGGTCATTGTTTGTGCATAAAAATGTATTTTTGTACAGTAAAAAAAAACATAATAAAAGCTGGATCTTACAAAACTGGGTTCTTGGCTAAATGAGTCATTTGGGCATTAACCCCCACACAGATATGGAGGTCAGATAAGAACATCAGATGGGATCATAATATTAAAACCAGAAAAAAAAATCTCTTACAGCCACATAAAGGCTGGTTCTCAGAACACTGTTCAGTGAAAACAAATAAATAAATAAATAAGATAAGAGATAAGTATCCTCTGAACGGTCCTTAAATGCACAATATAAAAATTCTGCTGCTAGGGGTCTAGCACGGGTCAATTGAGAGTGACAAATGAATTCTATGAAATCTATGAAATTTATGACATGTCTCCCTATCTTCTCATACAATTACACACATGATATCAGTTGTCCCACAAGGGTAACCATGAAAGGGCAGGATAATTAGCTGAATATTATATTCGATTTATGCCATATTAGCTGTCAAAATGAGTACATATTGCAATATTCTATTATTACAATAGAATATCTTTTTTCACCTCAGTACAGCCAGTGAAAATGGTAATTTGTTCAAATGTATCAAGTGTCGGATCTTAGTCATCAGAATGTGATGAAGATAAAAATGTGATGACGGTTGAATCCTCAAGATTTAAATAAAGATTGAATGAACAATTTGGTTAAACAGCGAAAGGTTATTTTATCATCCATGGAACAAGAAAAGATCTTTCTCTCCCGCCAAATATGTAGACCTTCAGCAGAACTGATTCATGTCGCTCTTCAAAAGATGAGACTCATCACAGTGTAATCCAAAGAATACACATTGACGTTAGTTCTTAATTAATCCTCAGACGATTTTCTGGCGATACTGTCATGGCGTACATTCAGGTACTATTCCTATCCATCTGGGAGTGATGGAGAAGGCTCCATGGGGGATTGTGGAGATTAGGTGTCTTCCTAGATTAGGGCTGACAGGGCGCCACGGCTCATCCCCTCTCTCCCCTGGGTATTTACACAGCACTTGGCTTGCCCACAGGTGGCTAATATGCCGTTAGCTGGGCCTCCTTCACCCCCTATATGGCTTGTGTACGTGTGTGTGTGTGTGTGTGTAGAGAAAAGAGAGTGATAGATAGGAAAATATAAAGGTGTTGAGAGGCTGCTGGATAATCAATCAAACAAACAGATAAAGAAGTGTGCACACACAGATGTGTTCACACTGCAGTATCACACAGTGGAATGTATATACACAAATACACTTAGATACACACTTTCACAAAGGCAGTCGGTGTTCCTCTACAGCTTGTACGCACCGTGACTAAAGGATTCATGTGTTTCTCTTTTGTGAATGGTTGCAGGTGGTGTGAAAGGCAACTCAGTCCAACAGCTGCAAGTCTGCAGATATGTTTTGGCCGGTACAGGTACTGCTTGTGAAATTGTTTTGATAAGCTGGCATCCCTAACATGGAGTCACTAATCATATGTGTTTGATCAAAGATAGAGTACTGTGGAAAACAGGGGAGGAAATCTATTTCCAGGTAATAATTGATCACTGTCTTTTCACATCTGAGTCCTTGAAATTTCCAAGAACTGGAGTACTCATTCACAGTCAGAACAACCTCTGTCATAAAAGTGCAAAGGTTTTCTTTATTATTTACACTCTTTTCTGTATATACAGTGTGATCCAGCCATGACTGACGGAACGCTGCCTGCTTAGAGATTCTACTGCCCACAAAGTGTTGGGCCCTAGAGCTTTCAAAGCCCTGTTTGCATAATATGATGGATAGATATAAGAGTGTGCAGTGAGAGGTGGTTGGTAGAGGTTGCCAAAAAGGTCTCTTTAGCCTATTGAGGTTCCAGCCCTGTCAGACTTCTGTTTTACTAAACAGCAAGTAGGTCAAAACAGTTGAGGATTTGGGATGGAAGACGCAGAAACCAGGGCAGTGACCAGTCTCATTATTAAGGACATATCTGGTGTTTTAGTGCTATTCTTGTTTTAAGGACAAAATATGCAATATATTCCTAAAAAATAGACTCATGTAAACATAATCTGTTTCAATCATCAATATTGGCCCACAAGAAGTGTGTGGTGGGCTTTGTATCTGCAGAGAATCTGCTCTCTGCCTGTATTTCCTCATTTCCTCATGGTTTTGCTGTGCTCGGGATGCTCTGAACCAACCCAAAATGTTGGGATTTGACTGACATTCTGTCTTCTCTCTGATGCATTTACAAACAGCTTGGACAAATCCTACCTTTGAACAGATGCACCAACTCTGACTATGTTATTTGGGAAGGCACAAATAATGCAATGGAAACAGATCTTCTATCCAAAGTTGCTCAGTATTATTTGGAAAAAGTCCATGACAGCATAGTTAAAAAAGGCTGCAACTACCTTCATCAATCACTGATTTAATGCACCAAGATTATTCCCTTCAACTGAAGGATATTTTTACATACTTGCATTATTATACAGTTTCTATTTCCAATGCAAAACAGAATCTTTTGATTTACAAAACGCTTAGAGTTTCTGATTTTTCAGTCGCCCCAGTGACTTCAAATAATTCACAAAATTTAGTTTAGCTAAACATAAAAAGATGTGGAAATATATTTAATAATCAATTACATGCCAATATTAAATCATTTTGATGCTTTGTAGGCACAACAATTGCATTGCCAATGAATATTAAGGGGGAAAATAAAACATATGCCCAGTTTAATGTGACTTCTGCTAAACAGATAATTTTGCTGGCTGAATGGATACAGATGCAAAATTGATGTTCTTGTGCACCTCTACCATTTAGATCCCAGATTTGTTTTCTGAGAATGCACAGACTTTGTGAGAAAAGGGTCTGCGTGTCTAAGTTTTTATGACCCAAGCTGGCAGGAAGAGAGTGAACGTGTACTTTAAGTCGACTTCTCTAATGGAATGGGGGAGGGTGTTGGTTAATCCTACAGATGGTTCTTATCAGAGATTTATGTGTTTATTACTTTTTAGCATGACTATAGAAGACACATGGAGCATTTTTTGGGTTCAAGTTGAACAGTGAAGTTGCATCAGCCGGTGTTTCATCATTAGTGGCTCATAAGGCTGATCCTGCAACCAGGTGACATTCAAGGATGGCTTTTGTTACTCAGCAGTTTTCACCACTCTGCTGATGCCTTCATGCCAAAGCTCCACTACTCCAACGTCTTCCTTATGGATTGAAGCTTTGGCACTGTTGGCTAAAATTAAATGTTCATGTAAAAACTCAAATTCCAAATATGGTGGGATGCTGTGTAAAATATAAATAAAAGCTAAATGCAGATTCGCAAATAAATACTATAAAGGACACTACATGGGCTCCGGAACACCTCCAAAAACCATTGTCAGTAAACACAGTTCATCGCTGCATCTATGAATGCAACTTAAGACTCTACCATGTAAAGACAGAAAGACATATATCAACATCATCAAAAAACACTGCAGACCTCTCTGGAGCCCGAGGTCATCTGAGATGGACTGACGCAAAGTGGAAAAGTGTGCTGTGGTGTGACGAGTCCACATTTTAAATAATTTTTGGAAATCATGATTGTCGTGTCCTCCAGGATAAACAGGCGCAGATCCATCCAGATTATTACTGACGCAAAGTTTAAAAGCCGGCATCTGTGATGGTATGGGGGTGTGTTAGTGCCCTTGGCACTGCTAACTGACACATCTCTGGAGGCCCCATTAATGCTGAAAAGCACATACAGGTTTTGGAGCAAAATATGCTGCCATCCAGACAACATCTTTGTCACAGACATCCCTGCATATTTAATTCTTCATGTGTTGCAACAGCATGGCTTCGTGTTTGGGTACTAGACTGGCTTTTCTGCAGTCGAGTCATGCCATTAAACCTGTGTGGTGCATTATGAAGCAAAAAATATGATGATGGACACCCAGAAGTCATATATCAAGCAAAAATGGGAAAGAATTTCACTTTCAAAACTTTCACAATTAGTATTTTCAGTTCCAAAATGCTTACTGAGTGTTGTTAAAAGAAAAGGTGATTATCACATTGGTAAACATCCCCCGTGTCTCAAATTTTTAGGAACTTGTTGCAAGTATCAAATTCAGAATGAGGAATGTGAAGTGACAAAAAACATGTTAATCATTTTGAACATCAAATATCTTGTCTTAGGGTTTGTATGTGTGATTTAAGTGGTGAATTTGTTTTTGCAGCAGAATCATTCAGATTCAGATGACTGTTTAGTACACAGTGTGGATCACTGAATAATAAAGACAAAAACAGCAAAAATAAACAGCGCAACATTAGTGAAGTATCCTTTCAGGCATCATAGTGTATCTTCAGTTCTAATTATGTGTGTGTGTGTGTGTGTGTGTGTGTACATTAGGCCTACAGGCATCTGTGTACATCTGAACGTGCGAATCTGAAACAGACAAGTGTGCATGTGTGCTTATACATCTCTCGGAACAGAGTGCAGAAACAAACCCACCGCATGTTTCATGTTGCCTCTGTGGTCCAGTAATGAGTTTTTGGTGTTTTTCAGCCTCATGGGGCCTTGTTCATATAAGCAATTAATTTTATCTTGTGTATTTATGTCAAGTCTAAAGTATTGTTATTCATCATCCTGAGTAAGTGTAACTTCTTGTTCACTTGCCATTTTAATCCATTACAAAGTGAGGCTGCTTTGAGGATGAAAGCAAAGAGAAGGGAAAACCGTAATGCATACAGTAGTAGCACAAAGGGAAAAGGTGGAGATGGGAATTTCATCAGGTGCTTTAAACCGAGATATCACTACACCATGTTTCCTCTAACAGGGAAAGTAAGGGTAAATTGCTGGGAGAAGTAAAATGTGCTTTTTCACTTGTTGAGACAGTGAAGCTGAGGGCTTTCTTAGGAAAGATGTGATTCAGCTTAGTGAAAAAAGTAACAGTTCTTCATTCACTGTACAGTGTTAGTTCAAGCAGCAGCTGCCTAAATAATTACTATTTATTGGACTTTATTGAAGTATACTGTCACAAGTGTAGTGTAGCTCCTTTAAGGAATAGGGCAGTGTTTAAGTGTGTGCACTGCACAAGTGAAGGAGACGAGCGGCAGGCTGAGTGAGACTGAGTGAAAATTTAATTTAGCAGTAAGATGTCCACCTGGCAGTAAATGTACAGTGTAGGTTACATGTGTCAGTTAATCAACAATGCAGCTCTTCAAGAACAAGAAAAGTCTCTTCTGTTATTTCCCAACTGCCGGAAAACGTGATTAACCCTAAAGTAAGCTGAGCAGGAAAGGCTAACACTAAGGTAATGCTAATGCTAGTGTTGTACCTTAACCTGTACGTTGGCTCTGGCATGATCGTATCCCTTTGATAAGCTTTGTAATCCAGCCTTGATCTGCAGTGTCTTTGTTTGGAGATGTGGTAAAAATAAAACCACAATGGTAATCTAACACTGAAAGACTTCTGCAGTTATTTAGCAATTTGTCGATCTTGAAAACAGTTGTTAGCATGTTGTTATTAATCAATGCACCGATCTCAACATTAAATTGGCCCTTCAAAATAAAATGTGCTGTGACGGCAGCTCAACCCCATGATAGGCATCACATGATCACATTACATGATAATCATCACCGCCCTAGTCATTGAAGATTTTTTACATGTGGAAAGATAAACACACCATAGGAATGCACAGCACTGAAACCAATTAATATTGAATATTAAATATGTTCTTGCCTTCATCATGTTCATTCTGTGGGCGGAAATTTCTGAAGCATAATCCATTGTGTGCACTCCTCTGTCCACTATTCCTCAAGGCGAACAAGACATCAGTAGTGTCCAGAAAAATATAAATGACTTGCATTTTAATGGTAAAATTCCCATGGCAGAATAAAAGAGAATTATTAGCGTGGATTTGTACTGTGGTGGGATGAAGTCCCCCTTATAGCCAGAGCTGTGTTTCCATGAGCTCTCCCATTTCTTCTGTTGCTGTCCACTAACTTCTCTGGAGGAAACAGAACCACAAGAACCTTACTAAAGCAGAAAAAAA